>CAUYRH010008681.1:0-13982 GCA_963574655.1 Perodicticus potto
GAGGGAAGGGGAGGGAGAGAAAAAGGGAAGGGGATCAGTCAATAGAGGAAGGGTTAGTAGGGGGACCACACATAAGGAGTATATTGCAAGTACAAGTTGGATCTATTAGGTGTAGAACATAAAGGACTTAATGCTGTAATTGGGTAAATGAGGTGAAGGCTATGTTGATTAGTAGGATGTAAGCACTCCAATTCATACAAATAATCAACACATTGAATCCCATAATGGCATAAATATGTACATGATCTATGTACAAATGACTTAACAAAATAAATAAATAAATAAATAAATAAATAAAATAAAATGCTCATCAACTGAAAAAAAAATGAAAAAAAAAAACAAATTATAACCTAACTAATTTAATTGCTAAAATAAACTGTACTTTAAATATACGGGGCTTTCATTATTTGTATAAATTTCAGCAAGAATAATTATTAGCTATCTAGGCTTTTCTTCCTTTTAAAATTAGCTTTGCTGGAACTCTTTATGAGGAATCTTGGGTTAGACTTGAAAGCCTCTCAGAAGCCCAGGTTTCATCTGTGCCATGAGATACCTGTACGCATTGGGTAAACTCTTCTTCTCTTGAGGTTCCAAAGCAAATTATGATTCCTGGACCTGTCAGAAAGTGACATTCTTGGGCAGCGCCTGTGGCTCAAAGGAGTAGGGTGAACCCCAAATGCCAGAGGTGGTGGGTACAAATATAGCCCTGGCCAAACTCTGCAAAAAAAAAAAAAAAAAAAGAAAGAAAGATAGAAAGAAAGAAAAAAAAAGTGACATTCTTTACTCACTGCAAATCAGGAAATATTATTGAGATATCTTGCCAAACTTTCCAACAAGCTCTGTTATTAGCCTTATAAAGTCAATCTTAATTCCTTAATGCAGTCTGGATACCTCTGAAAAACCTATTTCAGTCAAAGCCTTGATAAAATAATCGGTGTTTTTCATTGTGTCCTATAGAACAAAAACAGATTCTTATTGAACTCATGCAAATAATTGTATTGTAAGAAATTAAGAACACTTACAAATGGTTTTTAAATTCCAAAAAAATCGAGGAGAGTAAAAAATACATGTGTCAAATTTTGCTCATAAGTTCATACATTGCTGACAGGTACAAATAGTTTAAAAGATAGAAAATGGTTTTCTTGACTTCCAGAAAACAGAACACAGAAAGAATCACCAATGTTCCAAACAAAAAGTCATAACAAAACACCTTAGTTCCATGTAACTGATTTCTGCTCTGTTTGAAGTCAGATTAGCAATACTCATGAGCATGTTAGCTTTGTAATTAAAGTCCTGGAAGTTTGCTTTTAGTGCAATGGTATTTAATCCCTAACGTCATCAAAAATTTGAATCCAACAGAACTTCCTAGCCTTTTTTACTGCCTTCCTCGAAGGACAAACATTGGACTTAGCCAGTTACAAAAACACTTCATGAGGTGAATTAAATTTATTATTGACAACACACACTAAGACAGACCAATATTTTGTAATATTAGAACACACACACATATATAAATATAATCCATGGAAGATTAACCACCATTATATATTTGACAGATTTCCTATACAGTTTTAACATACCAAATAAGCCTAATATGTCTTTCTCATACTTTCAGGGTTCGTAATATTTCAAAAAGACCAAATTCAAAGTTTTGATTTTAGAAAGTTTGTCAAATATCAAGGGCTTAAAACATTTGTTCAAACAGGATCACAAGTCAAAAAATTCTAGAGGCAATACATAGCCAACTGGATCTCATGCAAATTCCTTCACAATTTTCCATTTATGAGCCTTATTCAAGCTGCACAATTTTAAAACATCCTAAGCCTTCTGGTTTCCCTTGCCTTTCATTTTCTTAAATAACCAGTCATTCTGTTCAAGGACAAAATTTACCACAGAAGATCCTTTTTTACACAGTGCCATTTTCTTGTCTATCTAAGTTTTATTATTCTCACAAAACCACTTTTCATAAAATATGATCACAGTTTACAATGAAGTTAATTGTTTATTGGCTAAACTGATAATTAAAAAGAAAATAATCTTATTATTTGACAAAGACTCAGTTTCCTAAGCAATCTAGACAACTATATTATTACATTTATAAATTACGGGCATTTTATGGAATATAACCTGACTTTAAGGTTTTAAGTTACCAAAACATTTTCTGAAACTACAACGTAGGCATCATCTCTGATTTTTTTTCATTCTCTCCATAAGTCTCACATGGCTACATGGCATCCAATATGGTCACAAAGGACAATATCTGTGTCCTTAATTCATTTACCAGGTGAAGAGTTCAAGACAGAAAGCAGGAAATCGGAACATCCAATTTGTCTAGGAATAGCCAGGAGGCAAAATTGGAGCAGAGAAGGTGTCATGTAGGCTAGACTTTATCCCTTAGCTGCTGACCTAAATATGGAGAACAATTCCATTAGGCTTCATCATAGCTACTTCTCCAGACCTCAGAATTCACAGGCTCAAAATCAAGAACTCAAGCTAACAGTCAGATCTAGCAAATTTAAAAATGTTACAGACATGGCAGTTTTATAATCTGTGAACATTTGAAACTAATTTTATCTCAAAGGATACCACAATTACTGGAGTAAGGCATTTGAGTCATTTCTGCTCACACAAAGTTCTCAGTCTCCCTGGAGACAGAGTCACTACATGGTCTTCTTAAACCCTTTCTTAAAATGCTTCAGCATAGTTCCCAATGGGGTGGGCTTCCCCTTGTGTGTTTCCAATTTCCTTCCCTCAGACAAACCATAAACATGTCACAGATGGGGTAAAAATGGGGTCACAGATGGGATAAAAATGGGGATATGGACAGGGGGCAGCCACACAATTGTTTCACCCTGGGAAGTGGTGGTCTGCAACCATGCCCATTGTTATCCATCTCACTCAGTCTGCAAACAATCACATGCACAGAATTCCAACCTTTTCCCAACCTATTTCCTAACCTGGGAAGACTCAGTTTCCCACTCAAACTTCCCCTAAGCCATATCTTACAGTACCACACTTCAGAGCCAACACTCACCTTGGCCCTGTGAGGGAAAGTCAGAACTCCACCCTTGGTGTCTGTCTCAGTCACACCACACCCACACTCTTTCATATACCTCCCACCCAGTCCTGCTGGTGATCTAATAACCAAGGGTTAATCAGACCCCTCTTCTACTCAAATATAGTGGGCCTCAGCTGGTCTTACCTTTCCTCAGATGTCTCCCAGTGCAGATGTCAGTTCCTGCATGCCAGTTCCTCCTGGTATTTGATTCCCGAAAGAATCACCAAGGAGGTTCTTTCTCCACCTAGTCGAGGTATCCATACAGGGAGGCAAAATTGCCATCCCTGAAGCACTCATTGGTTCATGTCACTCAGACTGATTGGGGCCCCTGTGGGTGTCCAGGTAGCAACCACCAGGTGAGAATAGGCCTGTAGTCTTCCTTTGCCATCAAGAAACCAGAAATGTTGCAGGAAGACGAGTCCCAAACACCATGTTCAAAACAGGAAGGGCTTTATTCCATCCAGTGGAGCAAGGGTAGACAAAAGTCAAAAATGGTCACACTTCCTGACTGGCTCAATCTTCTCCTTTTATCTCCAGTCAAAGATTCTGGCCCATGGGCAGCACCTGTGGCTCAGTAAGTAGGGTGCTGGCCCCATATACTGAGGGTGGTGGGTTCAAACCCACCCGGCCCTGGCAAAACTGCAACAAAAAAATAGCCAGGCATTGTGGGGGGGCACCTGTAGTCCAAACTACTTGGAAGACTGAGGCAGGAGAATTGCCTAAGCCCAGGAGCTGGAGGGTGCTGTGAGCTGTGACACCATGACATTCTACCAAGGGTGATGGGGTGAGATTTGGTCTCAAAAAATAAATAAATAAATAAAAGATTCTGGCCAACTATCTTTCTCATTGGTCAGTTTGAATCAAGCTGAGGAAGTGGGCTCGGGATTTTGCAGAACCATGGGCTTTTACAGAAGCAGAAGCAGGCATTATTTTCTAGGTCCCAAGAAGTTAAGTTTCTACAAATTCCTAAGAGCTGAGTCACCATAGGGAGGACGTTGCTTGTGTATCCTTGGGGTCTCCTTGAGAAGACTTCTGTTCTCTTAGACCTCACTTTCTCCAGGTATCCTCTCTCAATAGGACAGTCCAGGATTGGTGGAAATTTCAAACTCTTTATTGATGTTTTCCATTAACGAAGTGATAGGTTTTTCTGGGAAGTCCAGGATGTCTTCATAATGAAGAATGATGTCATTTGCCTAGGCAGGGGAGTCTTGCAAAAGTAAAGTCATGCTAATGAATATAGTAGAATAACAAAGTCATGTTAATGTTTTACAGTAAAGTGTGGTTTCAGTTCTTGGTGCCCATACTGAATACCGGGATTGAAGGCTTTAGTTCACAGGTACTAGTTGTATTAAAGGGGGAAATTTGACGAGGATGAAGCAGCCCTGATAGAAAAAGTTAAAAATTAACAAAACAAAGTAAAGAGTGGTCAAGCAAGAGAAAATCAGTATTTTGACATAGGGAGGGAGGAATGTAATCTAAGAATGGAGACAAGCAGGCAGAACATGTCAGATGTTTGTAGCACTGACCACCCCCTACATGAAGTAATTAAAATGTAGAGATTAATTAAGAATGTTACAATAAGAGCTAAAAATAGGTATAAACTTACAGAATATATAAGAAGTTGTATAAGAGGTGGTGAGCCATTTCCATCACCCCTCTACTGTTGAGATTTGTCTTAACTTAGGAGAGATTTTTTAAGTATTTCAATAAACCCTGAGTGTTTTAACGTGGCACGTGTCTCCTTCTATTTCATCCTTGTTGTCCTGTCCTCTTGGAAGAGAGGTTCCAATTGAAAGATTCTGGCCAGGGTACTTTGTGGTGCTTCTCAGAAGGCAGGTGGTCGTTGACCTGCTAGGGTGGTAATCAAGGCATTTCTCTGTACTTTTTCCCATGAGAGGCAGTCGTTCTTGCCAGAGGTAGTGGTCCTAGCCTGTAGGTTATTCTGGACCACCCTTGTCTGTTTTAGTGTTTGTCACTTGTTGGTGGTGTGTCTTTCAATTCTTTGTCTAACCACCCCAAACCCACCATTTAAAGTTCCAGCATGCTTTCAGTATATGTTGATGACACATTTACATGATGCCCAACATTTTTCAAAAACTGAAATTGAGAAAACTAGAGTTGAGTGGCATTTAGTAAAGGTAAGTATTGTTTTTTGGAACTTTCATTTCAATTATACTTATACTTATGTATGTGTGAAATGAATCATGAAGTAAAATCAATTTCTTCATTGAGTCTGAACTAAAAAATGTTTGAAAGTTAGTGCCTTAGAAAGATGTTGATGGACCCCTGAAAGAGATGATTTCCTCCCTCAGCTATTTGGCACTCTTCCACATAACCACCACATGCTAGTAGAGAAGTTTCAAGTTTTGTTAAGAAAAACTACATAATCTGAGGATTAGAACAGATTCTAATCACATAAATTGGGAGAGTGGGGATTTTTTTATTTCAGATTAATGTGAAGGCACAAACAACTAGGTTGCAATGTTTGCATTTGTTAAGTGGAGTCCCTCTTGCAGTTGTGTCCCACAACCAAGAGGTGTGTCATATACTCCTACATTGTGCCCATTAATTGGGAGCACACAAATCCCCTTCCTTCCTCCGCTATCCCTGAGGGTAGGCATTTTGAATTTATGATGCTCTTTGCCATTGGCAGAGAACTGAAAGAAAACATGTTGTAACTGTAGCCTGAAAGTTGAAAGATGAGGACAGACTTGAACTACTTCCTACTGTGACCATTTTTAACATCTAAAACAAATTCTCAAAATTAATAGGTTCCCATTTCACTGAGATACAATTTTCTTAGGTAGGGAACTGGAGAAGATGATCTCAGGGGGCCCCCTCACTTGTAGGATACTGTATGATTCTAGAGAAGATCCTACAATAGCAAGTAGCAGTTAATTTAAGATTTTTTATCTGGCACCTCCCACCTTATAGCTTCTGGCTTTGAGGTATTGTTGGATAAAACAATATATATGCACCTCATCTATTCAAATAGAGTTTCTGTTCTTAAATGGGCCATCTACTTCTTTGAGAAAATTATGCCATTCTAGGGCTTTGGAAGGCTAGAGGTTTTGGAAAGATGTGTTAATGGAAAATAATCCAAGCTGTGTAAAATAATTTAAAGAGGTTTACTCTGAGCCAAGTATGAGAACCATAGCCCAAAGCCACAGTCAAGAAGCCTTAAGTAAGGAGTCTCACTTTGGTTTCATACGTTTCAGGGAGACAGGAATTACACATAAAGTCATAAATGAATACATGAAGGGTTTACATTGGTTTGGCCTGAAAAGGCAGAACATCTCCATAAAACAAGGTGTGGGGTGCATTACAGATTATAGGTAGATTTAAAGATTCTTTGTTTGGAATTTGTTAATGAAATTAGGATTTGTCTAAAGGGCTTAGCATGTTTTCAATTAAGATAAGTAAGTCTTCATCAGAGACGACCCACCAGACAAATACTCAGATTCATGAGATCTGTTTGGTAAATTGAGGACCTGCACATTTGGATCAAGCTTTGTCTTGCACAGTTTTAGGCCTGATAATGAGTTACAAAGGATATCTCTATGAAGGGAGAGGGCATAATCAGGTATGTCTGAGATTCCTTTTCATGGCCAGCAACTCAGCTTTAGGGTATTTCTAGGGTTCCCTTTGCCAAGAGGGGGTCTATTCAATCATCTGGGTGTCTTAAGATTATATTTTAGTTCACAGACATAAGCTCCTTTCCTCCAATAAAGCCTGAGATTTCTTGGAGGGCCCCTTCCTTTGGGTAAGGCACTTTCTCTTCTTTGACCTAGCATTTTAGTTTTCGTATGGTTCTTGATATGTTTTGCTTTCCTATTTATACAAAATAAGCTTGCATTCTTTCTCTTTATAAAAACATAAGTTTTAGAAATACTGCAATGCTTCCATAGTGGGAAGTGATATGGTTTATTTAGGAATTCATTCAGCAAACAAGGATTAAAGGTAATTTTGTATCAAGACTGTGTTAAGCACTGGGGTTCCCTGCTCTTGAAGCTCTTATGGTCTGAAGCAGAACTGTAAATAGGCAAGTCATAGCCCCATGGCTGGAGGATGCAGATAGATCCTAGGCTTCAGAGCTACTGATATTTGGGAGGTAATCACATTTTACTCTTTTCTTAATGATATCATCTTAGACCATGCAGCTGAGCTTCAATTTCCTAATCTGTAAACAAACTAATAAGAAGGCAAAACAACTTCACTGAAAAGATAAAATGCATCAGGCAATTAAGAAGATGGTATTACTTACACTAGTGGAATAGGGAGAATACCCAAAGAAAAGAAAAAATTATTAGGGCTTTATAGAGGCAAGTAAATAAGAAAGCCATCCACAAATATTATGGGAGTCATAAAGAAGAATGGAGAGGATCTTTTCTTGGGGAATTTTCCAGGTGAGTATGGTCCTTTGCAATTAACCAGCTTTGGAACAACTAAAAGGGGAACCATTTCTCAATTGTGGCTGCTTTTCTGGAGCCCAGGCCTGAGATAAATTGTAATATTGTCAAGCATGTAGCATTCAATAAGCATTTCCCTCTTTTCCTACAATAGATGGCTGTACAAAGTGTTGTAGGGATTCAGAGAAGGTCCTGACAGATTTACTGTGCCTGAGGACACTGGATTTAACAAATTATGCTGAATCATACAGGTGAATAGTGAGTTTCAGGAAAGAGGAAGAATGGAGAGTGTTCTAGGTATAGCTAACCTGATAGACAAAGATATAGAGGCTTAAAAGAAGTTCACATATTTAAAGGCAAGTAGTAACTTTAATGTGGTGGTGGTAGATGGCATAAGTAACTAGACATGAACTAAGTTTGAGTTAAATTGTAGAAACATTTGAAAAGCCATTTCATACCTATTATTTCAAAAAAGTAGTCCAGGAAATTTTTACTTTAATCAGATGAGGTTCTAGTTTATGAGACCTATTTTCTTCTGTGCAAGGGATGGAAGCAGGGAGAACAGTTAGCAAGGTGATACATTGATCCAGTGAAAACCAAGGCCTGAACCAGGGCAATGGCCATGAGGATAAAAAAGGAGAGAGCTAATTTAAAGATCATAGGTAGGCCCAGTGTGGTGGCTCACATCTGTTATCCTGGTACTCTGGAAGGCAGAGGTAGGTGGATTGCTTGAACTCAGGAGTTTGAGAACAACCTGAGCAAGAGAGAGATCATGTCTCTACTAAAAAAAATAGAAACAGAGGTGGAGCAAGATGGTGGACTAGAAACACATCCCTACTAGCCTGCTCCCAGTAAAGTATGAAGAAAAAAAGCCCAAATCATCTCCAGCGGGGAGACTTACCAGTAGTAAGGAGCTGAAAAGAGCTGGCATAGAAGGGAAATGCTTGGGGACCAGCCAGCTGGACAGCCTTCACACAGAGGACTGGAGACAGGAAGATTGACCTACAGGTTTTTCATCTTAGGCTGGACTGCATTGAAACAACCATGGAGGTCTTAGACGAGTGGGTGGACTTGGTATCAAGCATCCGGATTTGAATACTGGGTAGGGTAGATCTTTCACCAATTTGGCTGCTAGCTGGGCCACCATTGTGGGAAAGTCCTGCAGGAAAAAATGGTCCACAGGGTCCTAGTATACAGCCAGTTTTGTCACAACTGATGAACTTGGGTATCCAATCTTGGGGTGAGCTGAGGGCTCCAGCACCCCTGGGAATTGTTGTGTGGGCAGGGGGCACTGTAAGATATGACTCCTACGGTTTCTAGTGAGAGATTTAAGACTCCAACCCCAAGAGGACTGAATGCTGATAACAAACAGGTACTGACTGAGGGCAACTATGTCAAAAAGAAAATACTCAATCTCCTGGACAAAACAAGGGTGGTTTTTGCCTCAGTGCTCGTAGCACAGTGGTTACAGTGCAGCCACATACACAGAGGGTAGTGGGTTCGAACCCAGCCCAGGCCAGCTAAATAACAATGGCAACTGCAACAACAACAACAAAAGTCCAATGTATTCAGTACTACTATGAAAGCAATTTATAATCACTCATACCTTCTTTTTTTGTTTGTTTTTTTAAGAGATAGAGTCTCATTTTACTGCCCTCAGTAGAGTGCCCTGGCGTCACACAGCTCACAGCAACCTCCAACTCCTGGGCCTAGGCCACTCTCCTGCCTCAGCCTCCCGAGCAGCTGGGACCAGAGGCGCTGGCCACAACGCCCAGCTATTTTCTTGTTGCAGTTTGGCCGGGGCTGGGTTTGAACCCGCCACCCTCAGTACATGGGGCCGGCGCCCCACTCACACTTTGATATGAAAGATGTATCACAACTATAGCCCAGGATGAAGGAGGGAAGGAAGAGGAATGGGAAAGGAGGAGGGTGGTTTGATAGAGAGAGGGTTAATGGTGGGACCACACCTATGGAGCATAATTGCAAGGGTACAAGTCAAATCTATCAAGTATAGAACACAAATGTCTTAACACTGTGATTAAGTAAATGAGATGAAAGCTATGTTAATTAGTTAGATGTAAGCACTCCAATTTGTACAAATAATCAACACATTGAATCCCCACCAAAAAAAAAAAAAAAAAAAAAAAATCCTTTCTAAAAATAAATAAATAAAATACCCAGGTGTTGTATGGGCACCTGTAACCCCAGCCACTTAGGAGGCTGAGGCAAGAGAATCACTTAAGCCCAAGAGTTTGAGGTTACTGTGAGCTGTGACACCAGAGCACTCCACCAAGGGCGACATAGTGAGACTCTGTCTCCTAACACCACAGCACCACCTGGTGTCCAAGTTTTTCTTTTCCACTTTTTATAGATAGGCTGTTGTTGCTTTAGGTTTTTGTTTGATTTTTTTACGTTTTTATTTATTTGTTTTGTTTTTGTTTGGTTGGTTGTATTCTTACTCATTTTATTTTATTATCTCTTTCTTCTTTATCTCCTTTTCTCCTCTCTTGGTTGATATTTTTCTACTTTGCTCATTTTTCCCACATGAATTTCTCATACAAAAGCTAAGATATCGGCTTGGTGCCTGTGGCTCAACAGGCTAAGGTGCAAGCCACGTACACCTGAGCTGGCAGGTTCGAATCCACCCCGGGGCCCGCCAAACAACAATGACGGCTGCAACCAAAAAATGGCAGGTGCCTGTAGTCCCAGCTACTTGGGAGGTGGAGGCAGGAGACTCGCTCGAGCCCAGGAATTGGAGGCTGTGAGCTGTGATGCCACGGCACGCTCTCCAGGGTGACAGCTTGAGGCTCTGTCTCAAAAAAAAAAAAAAAAAAAAGCTAAGATATCTTTTTTATTTCTTTTGTAATCTTATATGATTGTATTTTAAATTTTCATTATCCATTTTTATTTTTTTCTTTTCTCTGAGTACTGGGGGGTGTCACAATACTGGTCTGGCTGTGAGGTCACGGCAGTGGTCTGGCTGAAGAAGGTCACAAGCTAATGATCCTGGTGTCCTTCTAGCTTTTGGAAAGTCAGTAATGGTGGGTCCTCACTGAGACATACTGATGACTTTGTCTTTCTTTTCTTTTCTTTTATAATCTTTCCCCTTTCTCTTCCTATCATTGGCAGAGATGGGGTCTTACTTTTGCCCAGACAGGTAAGGAGATTCGTATTTCAAAGGACTCACCCAGCTGAGTACCCCAAAGTCCTGAAGTTGCAGGAGTGGCCATAGCACCTGTCTGAGGAAAACCATTTCTCCTATAACTGTCTTTCTTTCTGTCTTTATTCTCTCCTTTTCTGGAATTATTTTCTTTCACTCCACTTTTTTGTCTTCTTTCTTTCTTTCTATCTGTCTTTCTTCTCTTCTTTCTCTCTGCTCCCTCTTTTCTCTTCCTTTTGGCATTGTGTGAAAAGGCCACTTCAACCCCTAATTGTTTAGATAAGGCAATTCAAACTAAAGGAGGCAGTGAGAAGGCGAAAGTAGGTAAAAAAAAAATGTGAACAAGAAGAAAACACACATGAGTAGGAACCAAAAGAAAAATTCTAGCACAATGAAAAACCACAACACCCCCACCAAGAAACCATGAGACAGCTACTACAGAGGACTGCATCTATTCAAAAATAATGTAAATGACATTAAAAGAACTTAAAATATAGTTGGTAAAGTCAATAAAGGGAATTGATGAAAAAGGGGAAAAACAGAAGCAAAACATAGATGAGAAATTTGAAGAATATACAAAGATTATGGTGGAGCTTAAGGAAATAAAGGAGTCAATCAAGGGAACTTAAAGATGCAATAGAAAGTATTCACTAACATATTACACCATGGAGAAGAAAGAATCTCAGAGCTAGAGGATAAAATTCATGAGCTAACCCAGGTAGTTAAAGAAGCAAAAGACAAGAGAGAGAGTAGAACATTTGCTAAGAGAATTACAAGACTTCACAAAGCATTCAAATGTATGAATTATAGGGACCCCTAAAGGGGAAGAAGAATGTCCCAAAGTAATGGAGGATACCATAAATGAAAACTTCCCAAGCTTCACTAAAGATTCTGAAACTCTCAATTTAGAGGATATCGAACCCTGACTCATCGCAACACAAACAAAATATCTGCAACATCTCCAGGACACATTGTAATGAATCTGTCCAAAATCAAGATGAAATATAAAATTCTGCAAGCAGTCAGGAGTAAGACCCAACTGACCTACAGTGGCAGATCCATCAAGGTGACAGCAAACATCTCAACTGAAACATTTCAAGCCAGAAGAGAATAGTCATCTACCTTCAACCTTCTTAAACAAAGAAAAAAAAAATTCAGCCCAGAATTCCGTATCCTGCTAAACTATGCTTCAAAATTGATGAAGAAATCAAATCTTTTGCTGACAAACACTGAAGAAATTCACCACAAGACCAGATCTACAGCAAATCATTAGAAATATTCTGCACACTGGCCATCACAATACACCATCAACAAAATAAACATGCAGAAACTAATGGACAAAACCCAGTTTCCACAATGATGAAAAGTATAAAACTATGCAATGGATTATCACAAAAGAAGATGAATAGAACTCCAACACATTTACCAATTCTCTCAATAAATTTTAATGGCTTGAATTCCCCCACTGAAGCCACCCAGCCTGGTTGATTGGATAAGAAAGCACAAGCCATCAATATGCTGTCTCCAGGAGAAACACTTAACCCTGAAGAAAAAATAAAGACTCAGAGTAAAAGAATGGAAAACAGTATTTTAGGCAAATGGAGATCAGAAGAAAGAAGGGGTTGCAATCTAATTTTCAGATACAAGTGGATTTAAAACAACTAAAGTTAATAAAGACAAAGAAAGACAGTCTCTTCACACTAGTCAATGGAACAATACAGTAAGAGGACATTTCCATTTTAAATATTTATGCACCAAATTTAAACGCTCCCATATTTATGAAACAGACCATGATTAGTCTGAACAACACGGTATTCATTTTTTTTTTTTTGAGACAAAGTCTCATTTTGTGACCCTGGATAGAGTACCATGGCAACATAGCTCACAGCAGCCTCAAACTCCTGGACTCTAGTGATGTTCTTGCCTCAAACTCCCAAGTAGCTGGGATTACAGGTGCCCACATCAATGTCTGGCTAGTTTTTAGAGATGGGGTCTCACTCTTGCTCAGGCTTGTCTTGAACTCCTGAGATGAGTCAATCCACCCACGTAAGCTTCTGAAAGCGCTGGAGTTACAGGTGTCAGCCACTGTGCCCAGTCATGATATCCCATAACACCATTATAGGTGGGGATTTTAACACCCCTCTGACAGAACTGGATAGATACTCAAAACAGAAACTAAACAAATATACAAGGGACTTAAATGTGACCCTAGAACAAATGTGCTTAATATACATATACAAAATCCATCATCCCAAACCTAAAGAATATACATTCTTCGTATCAGCCCATGGAACATACTCCAAAATAGATCATATCTTAACATATAAATCAAGCCTCAACAAAATTAAAACAATTGACCACAAGGCAATAAAGTTGGAACTCAACTACAAAAAATTTTTTTATCCTCACACAAGGGCATGCTTATTGAATGATATTTGGGTCAAGGCAGAGATAAAGGAGGAAATTGTTAAATATCTCATACATGACAACAAGCTACAAGGTAAAACCTGTGGGATACTGCAAAAGCAGTCTTCATAGGGAAATTTATCACATTACATACCTACATCCAAAAAACAGAAAGATAGCACATTACCACAATCATAAACCATCTTATGGAACTGAAAAAAGAAGAACAATCTAATTGAAAACCCAGCAGATGAAATGCAATAAGCAAAATTAAGTCAGAAATTAATGAAATTAAAAACAAAAGCATTATTCAGAATATTAATGAAACAAAGAATTATTTTTTCTTGTTTTTTTTGTTTTTTTTTTTATTTTTTATTGAGTCATAGCTGTGTACAATAATTCAGTCATGGGGTACAGTGTGCGGGCTTCACATACAATTGGAGATATTTTTATTAACCTGATTGATATAACATTCATGATATTTTCTCATTTACTATGTGAAAACATTTTTGATCCGTATTTAGAAGTTTTCTCCTGACCCTTCAAATATGCACCCCAAGTGTGATATCACCCTTTATCCTCTCTTCCCCCACCCTCTCTGACCCCTTCCCTCCCTCTCCCCTTTCCCCATCTTCTTGTGCAATAAATGGGTTGTAGCCTTTGCTTGAAAGATATAAATTTGCTTCATATTTGGGGTGTATACATTGGATACTTTTTCTTTCATTCTAGAGATACTTTGCTAAGGAGAAAAGAATTGTTTTTTCAAAAAAATAAATAAAATCAATAAACCATTAGCCTGACTAACTAGAAACAGGAAAGTAAAACCTCTAATAATCTCAATCAGAAATCAAAGGAGGAAATAAGAACAGCTATCACAGACATATAAGAGATTATCTTAGACTACTACAAGAAAATCTATGCCCAGAAATTTGACAATGTGGAGGATATG
>CAUYRH010008683.1:0-11260 GCA_963574655.1 Perodicticus potto
GCAGAATGTGCTTCATATACAATCAGAAACATTTTGATCGTACTGTGAGAGATAGCCTTCATAGCATTTTCTTAATCACTATATAAAGACATTGATACTCTACATTTAATAAGTTTCACCAGTACCCTACTAAGATGCACCTTGTAACAAAGATTTCACAAAATGTTGGCAATGTTACAAATCCACATTACGCTGAGAACTGAGAATGCAGGTGCGACCAGCAAGACCAGGAACAGCAGCCACGTATGGGGAATTTCCATCAAGCGTAACATTGATGGCGTTAGATTAAGAAACGCAGTAAGGAGCATCCACATACTACTTCGTGAAACACAACAGCTTTGTTTCTTCAAAGAAAGCTAAAAGGACAAATAAAAAATCAAAGAAAGAAAGTATCTCTATTGTTTACCCTGTTTTCACAGAATCAGAAAAAGTGCAGCCAATGCTTCATCTTGCTGTACTAATTTTGAAGTAGCCAGAGTATATTTATGTGCTTCATCCTCATTTCTCCATATTTATTCAGAGATGATAGTGCCCAAAAGACTAAAAAGGGCTGAAAACAGTGCCGGTAGGGAGAGGGGACGGAAGAAGGAGGGGGCGGCGGGGTGGGAACTTGAATACAGCCACGTACTTTCTCCACACAGGTCAACTAGTACAGAGTAAGTAGAATACAGAAAATTCTCTGTAATATTACAAGTTGTGTATTGTATTTTTTTAAAAAACTTATGTATGTGGTACGTACAAACCTCTTATTTTAAAAGATTGAGTTTTTATAGATTTTTTCCTAGTTCTAGGAAAAAACATAAAGTGGAGAAGAGAGATCTACAAGAACAAAAATTGTGCCGCAGCAAAGGTGAAAGGGAATGTCAGCCCTAACCCTCGGCGAGGATGACTCTGAAAAGTGGATCTGACAGGAGCCAGAAGGTATTTCACAAGACCCTTAAGCAGCTTTAATAAAGCTCAGGAATAAGAAACCACAACGAAAGGCCTTGATGCTGAGATAAAAGGTAGTGGAGTAAGATAAAAAGGGATGGAAAGGAAATTAAAATTATGGCAATATAATTAAAAACCACAGTTGAGGAAGTTAGCGGCAGAAGTAATACTTCAAAGGAGAAAAACTTGAGAAATGTTTCCATATAGAGAAAAATGGCACACTTAGATATATTATCTACGAAATATCCCGAGAAACATAAAATCAAAAAAAAACTGTAGTACTAAGAAAGAAAAAAGGAAGGAATGAAGGGAGAGAGAGACGAAGGCGATGTAAAGTTATGAGGAAAGATGGGATCCAACTGAGGAAAAGCCTTTCCTATTTCAAGAAGCCCATCCATTGGAAATATATGGGTTTTCCCAACTAATGTAAAAACAAAAACAAAAGCAGAAAACGACTCTCAGCACAGAGAGGCAGAGTTGGGGGCACCCGTGAGCTAGGAGCAGGGGATCCACGGGGGACCTTCCCAAAGGAGACCCGAAGCACAGCCTCCGTGCTCAGCTTCACACAGGACGCAGGGGCCTCGCCTCCGCAGGCTCTGCTCGGCGAGACCAGACAGCTAACTCCTAGAGACCAAGGCACAAAGATTTTCATAAAAACCCTGGACTAATAATGACATAGGAAAAGGAGAAAGGCTGCATTTGAACATTTCGTCATAACTCTCATAAACAGCATAGCAACATTTAGAGATTTGGAAAGGAAGTTTAAAAAAAGTGACCGTAGAATTCTGTTAATATAGAAAATGTATATTACAAAATGTATATTATACATATTCGGAGGTAAAATAAAAGTTAATAAACATTATAGCCAACCAAGAGTTGGGTTTAATCCTGGGCTTACCTTATAAACTAAGTATCATGTCCATACTTACAAATCTATTCAGCCAACAAAGAAACTAATACTAGTATTGAATGGTTCGAGAAGGGAAATCCTAGGAAGGGGAGGGTTGGTTTAAATCAATTAGTCTCAGACTTCACTGCACTTGGAGAAGAGGGCAGTCAATATTTCACTCTTGAGTTTGACTATTTAGGAAAGCTAATTTAAAAAACATATTGTTCTTGTCATTGCCTGATTTTCGATATTCAAAAAGCATGGATGACAACAATCTAGGATTTCATTCTTGGAGCCAGGGAAGCTGGCGGGAGGAAGAAAGGAATGGGGCTTCTGGTCCCATCGGGAAGGCACAGCGAGGCAGTGACGATTGCCCTTCACCCAGACCCGTCAGGCACGGCTGGCCGTGTGGGGCTGGGGGTGATTACTGGCAGGATCTTTCAGTTATTGTGTTTGTTCTTAGTTTTTCAATATTAGAGCAAATTATGAGACACTCATTGGGGCTACAAATTCTGCACGGAAACACAGTTCTCAAATATAGTTAAGCCGGAGAGTCTTATAATCACATTACACTCTAATCCTGGCAGCAATTGAGATTGCTGAAGGGAAGGACTTAGGACGGAGAGCAGTTAAGAAGCTACAACAGTCGTGTGAGATAAGGGCCCAAACCAAGGTTGTGACAGCGGGAACAGAGAGCAGGGTCACAGTCCTGACACGCAGTTAAAGTGTGTGCAACACTTTCAGATACCAGATTGGATGGGGGAGAGGGTGGAGGAGATAAGATGTCCAATTTAGTTAACTTGGGGAGAGGTCAGGAGGCTGTGCTCTGAGATAGGAAGTCAGCAGGCAGGAGCTTGACTGGGGAAAAATTAGTTCAAATCTGAACTGGCGGAAATTGAAGAATTAGAGCAGAAAAAATGATGCTTTCACATTACTTCTTTAAATCTCTCAAAAATTCTTTGAGATGGCTAATAACGTCACTTGATTCATAGGGGTTCATTCAAAATTAGGTAGTAACAGATAAGACTAAAAGCAGGACTTCTGATTTCAGGGTGCATTTTTCTTTCGAAGTGTAACAGTGTAGCAGCACATAAATTGCATATTTACCATGGGTAATAAAATAAATGGCTCCAAGAATCAGGATTAATAAGAAATCCAAGGAATGAGCCACAGAAGAATCAAGGAAATGGATGAGGAGTGAGAAGCTGTGTTGACATGAGCTCATGAGGAAGGAAGCAGGATTGTTGGTGCAAACTTCTGTTTGCACAGTTTGGGTTAGACTGTCACACATGCATGACAATTACGAGGGTCAGACATACATACGATGTGAGATCAGTGATCCAGCTGGAAAGCAAAGGCTTTGCTGCCCAGACAGAGCAGTTCATTCTCAGTTCTATTCATTCTGAGGCAAACACAAACACCGTACATCTGGAAAACACTTGCCATGTCAAGATAGTTTTAAATTACCGAGATTTCTTGGAATACATTCATGACGCACATTAAATCCGCTACTTTGCTTTGGGAGGTCTAATTTTACATGTTATACTGCTCTGCTGAAATGCCACATTGCATTTCTCAGCAGTCTTCACTGGCTAATAATTCAATTATAAACGCAAGTCATTATTTCCGTGTTACATTAGAAAGCTTTTTGCGTTGACTTGAGCTATCTCCCCAGAGCAAATGGTGCAGTTTATAAAAGGCCAAGCCACAGGGTGGAGCATTGAAAGTCTGAAGCATCATATAAAATGTAACCATATTAAACGTAAATCTGCCTAACAGCAAGCTGCTTATCTCCAGCTCCCGGTAGATAAAGGCTGGTGCCTAGCAGCTGGAGGGGGCTCCGGCATTCTCTCTCCTCTCCCTCATCATGTTTTTGTAATTTATTGTCTTCAGTGCCTTCCTGAGTTTCCCCCATTCTCCAGCGAGGCTGCTCTAACTCTGTGATTGTCCCCTGGAGTCCTTTCATGGGTCGGAAGCCTACCCTTTATCAGGCTCGCTTGAAACCATTTGCTTCTATTTTTTTGTTCGTTTGTATTATAGAATCTTTATAAAGCGAATAAAAAGTCAGGCAGGGAGATACATGATGAATTATCTACTAACCAATAGCCTCAGAAATGGACAGATGAGAACCATTCACTCATACGGACACCATCAATGTTTGCCACCACAAATGAAATTTCTTCTCATAGTTCAGTTATAGGGTCTCCCTCTGCTTTTTAAATCTCTGAACATTTTATTCATCGTGATGTTGCTTTCCTGATACGCATGGCAAATGAAATTGGTCAAGTTCCTGCCACTAACTTGGTCACTTGCAATCGAATTTCAGGTACTAAACCAAAGATGTCTTTAACCAAGCATCACAATTCGAAGGCTGCAGTCCAGCAAATACTGACGCAATCTTAATTTATCATTGCGGTCTGATGCCTCCATATTTCCATTTCATTCTAAAAGCATGCAATGAATTTTCTTAATTTTTCTGTATGTATTGAATAGTATCTTAGGAATATATGGCACCAATATTAAAATTTCCCCAGAAATGCAAAACTATTTCTGGTTTGATTTTGATAACTCTATCACAGATTTTGTCTTATCTTAGAAGTAGTCACTGTATTTTACCATTTTCTCAGTTTACCCCTTTGTTCAGTGAGCATTATCTATACCCTGCCATAATATCCCTCCAAAAAAAGAGAAGTCAGTATTCAGTGACAAGGTGTCTCAAAGCAGTTAACTGCTTAACAACGTTGCCAAAATGATCGTGTAAAGATGCATTGGAGAGAGAGCTACTCTGGACGCTTAAAATCTGGTTTCAGTCATTACTGCTAATACTAATGATGAAGTTAATAAACATATTAAACGTGACCTCTGTTTCTTCAGTTTTAAATGAAAATCGTTTTAAGTCTAATCCCTTTAAAATCTATAAAATACTAAGGATGAAAATTGACTTATAAATGTTTACAACCTTACACATAAATCATCAGCAAATTAAATAGAGGTGGATGGAATACAATAAAACATAAAAATTGGTTAAAGAAACAATTGACTTCTAGAAGTAGATATTCTTAATGAGACCCTTTTACTGTCTCGGCATTTATTTAAATTTGTTTGTTTTGTAATTATTACTTTGAAGTTGCGCAATATTTATTTTTCTATGTTAAAAACAACTTCTGTTATTTTCTAAATCAAGCTAGAGTTTTCTGAGAGCTACCGTAGACCTAGTTGTTTGTCCTTTCAAAAATCAAATTATATATGTTAACCAGTTTGATGAAAACATTTCAAATTGTATATAAAACCAGCCCATTGTATCACATGATTGCATTAATGTACACAGCTAGGATTTAATAACAAAAAAAAATCAAATTACATATTCAAATCTCCCATTAAGATTGGTCTCAAAGAACCACCATAGCTTCCAGAATGCTGTAATTACCAACAATGAGAACCTTTCATTTTGCTGTATTTAGGAGCTCTACAATAAAATATACTCACTAAAATGATATTATGTATTACTTATATAATAAATACTCTCTATTTGCATTTTATTTTCTATTTAGAAATACTATCCTTAGGTTTAAAGTGTACAAAACTCACAGTCTTTCTCAAACTGATACTGAGTGCATTTCTTTCATCAGACCGTGAGACAAATTAAGTCCTTGATGAACCTTCATCTAAACTATTGTACTTCTAGGAAATTAGATAAATTCTAAGATAAGCCGTCCTCTACAAACCTTAACTTTATCCAAGATCCCACGAACTTCCAAACATAAGTGGGGAAATAGCTTTGGTTAAGAAGCTCTTTAGACACTCCAGGTTCTCAGGAGGCTCTGCAGCTGCTACTGAGAAACCTGGAATTTACATAACAAAGATTCCTGGTGTAGGTGGGTTGTCCAGGCTTAAACAGTAGTAACTAATTTAAAAACTGCACATATATATGTGTGTATAGGAATTGAATTTTCAACTTGGCACAGCATGATGGATTTTTATTATTGGTATCATCGAAAAAGAAATTCAAAATTCTGAGCCTCCTCAAATATTGGGAAAGAATGTTCTCTGTTCAATTTCCTCAGAAATAGCCCTTTAAAGTTCCTCAAGCCTGGCTCGGCGCCTGTGGCTCAATGGGTAAGGCGCCAGCCACGTACACCTGAGCTGGTGGGTTCAAATCCAGCCCGGGCCCGCCAAACAACAATGACGGCTGCAACCAAAAAATGGCCGGGCGTTGCGGCCGGCGCCTGTGGTCCCAGCTACTTGGGAGGCGGAGGCAGGAGACTCGCTTGAGCCCAGGAATTGGAGGTTGCTGTGAGCTGTGATGCCACAGCACTCTACCCAGGGCAACAGCTTGAGGTTCCGTCTCAAAAAAAAAGTTTCTCAAGCCTTTTCTTTCTCAAAAGTTAACTATGGCAAGCCCACAGCTAACATCAACCTCAAGGGAAAAAGCTAAAAGATGAGGCATAAGACAAGGCTGTCCCCTCACTACCTTTATTCACTGTAGTATAAAAAGTCCCAGCCAAAGCCAAGAGGGAGGGGCAAAGCACCTAAATAGGAGAAGGAAAGTAGAATTGCTTGTTTGCTGACAAAATGATCTCATGTATATAAAGCCCTAAAGGGTCTACCAAAAACTATTACAATTAACAAACAAATTAAAGTTGCAACAAAATAACACACTAAAATCAATAGCATTTCTATATACTAACAAAAGATTATCTGAAAAAATAAATGAAGAAAACAATCCCATTTACAATAGAATAAAAATCATAAAATGCTCAGGAGGAAATTTAATCAAGGAATTGAAAAATATGTACACTGAAACTTATAAAATATTGATGAGAGAAATCGAAGACTAAAGCAAATAAATTGTAAGTAGACCACGTTCATATATCAGAAGGATTAATAGTTACAACGTCCATACTACCCAAAGTTATCTATAGATTTAATTCAATCCTTATCAAAATTTTAATGTCCTCCACAGAAACAGAAAAAATAATTCCAAAATTTGTATAAAACCACAAAAAGCTCTTGAATATCCAAAACAATCTTGAGGAAACTCAGCTCAGTGCCCGTAGCTCAGTGGTTAGGGTGCCGGCCACATACACTGGGGCTGGCAGGTTCGAACCTGGCCTGGGCCTGCTAAACAGCAATGACAACTGCAACAATGCCCTGATATTTTTATTTTATTTACTTATTTTTTTTTGGCCCCATGGCAGGTGTCTGTAGTCCCAGCTACTCAATAGGCTAAGGCAAGAGAATTGCTTGAGCCCAAGAGCTGGAGGTTGCTGTGAGCTGTGACACCACAGCATTCCACTGAGGGTGACATAGTGAGACTCTGTCTCAAAAAAAGAAAAAAATCTTGAGGAAACAAAATAAAACAACATGCAAAAATCAAAGCCAGAGGTACCACAATCCCTGACTGAAAGATACATCACAAAGTTACAGTAAGTATAGCAGCACCCTACTGGCATATAAAAGCACACGCTGACCAGTGGAACAGAGAGCCCATAAATAAATCTATGCATATGGTCGATTGATTTTTGATGAAGTCTCCAAGAATACACAATAAGGAAAAGGTAGTACCTCCAACAAATGGTGCTGGGAAAAGCAGATATACACATGCAGACGAATTAAATTTGCCCTATTATCGCACCTTAAGCAAAATATCAACTTAAAATCAATGAAAACCTTAAACATAAGACCTGAAATTCTTATACTACTAGAAAGGGAGAAAACTCCAGAAAATTGGTCTGGGCAATGATTTCTTGGATATGACCCAAAAGCACAGGCCACAGAACAATATAAACAAATGGGATTAGATCCATCTGAAAAGCTTCTGCACAGCAAATGAAACATTAACAGAGTGAACAGTCAACTCCTGCATTTGGAGCAAATATTTGCAAACCAGATATCTGATAAAGGGTTAATATCCAAAATAGGCAAGGAACTCACACAAGTAGATAAAAACAATAAAACTACCCAATCAAAAAAATGGACAAAGAACCTGCACAGATATTTCTCAGAAGACGACGTACAGATGGCCGACGGATAGATAAAACAGTGATCAAGGTCACTAACCATCAGGAAAACGCGAATTACAATTACAGTGAGGTATTACCTCACACCTGTTCCAATGGCTGTTATTAATAAGATAACAAGAGTTAACGAGGATGTAGAGAAAAAGGAACCCTTGTACCCTGTTGGTGATAAAGCATATCAGGATAGCCATTATGGATAACAGTATGGCGATTCCTCGAAAAATTGAAACTTGAACTACCGTATGATCCAGCATTTCCACTTCCGGGTATGTATTTTAAAACATGAAATCAGTTTGTTGAAGAGATGACAGAACTCTCCCATTCACTGCAACATTGTCACAATAGCCGAGACGTGATGGCAACTTCAGTATCCCTTGAGGGATGAATAGAGAGAGAAAACGTAGCATGTGCACAAGGAGGAATACGATTGAACTTTAAAAAGAAAGAAATTCTCTCATTTATGACAACATGAATGAAACTGACGTACATTACGCTAAAGGAAATAAGCCAGACACGGAGAGAAGAGCACAGCACGATGGCACTCACACGTGGAATCTGAGAAAGCCACAATCACAGAAGGAGAAAGTGGAATGGTGAGAGGCCTGGGTGGCAGCTGGGCACGGTCGGGAGAGAAAGGGAGCTGTTATTCAAGGGGTACAAAGATAGGAGAAATAATCTACAGCACAACGTGACTGTAATAAATAATAATATACTGGATACTTCAAAATTGCTAGCAGACTAAATTTTAAATGTTCTTCTAAAAAGAAATTGCACGTCAGGTGATAGATATGTTAATTAACTTGATTTACTCATTCCACAAGGTATACACATACCACAACATCACGCTGTACCCTAAAAAATATATACAATTATTTGCGATGTTAACAAGTCTTTTTTCCGTCGCCCTCAAGCCCAAACTATGAATCTTCTTTTTCTCTTCTTCACAAATGTATAGAAGGAAACTAACACTTACCAGTCATGATTCATTTTTTGTTATATATTTCAAATGGGGCATGCATAAATAGAATATTAGTATATTTTATCTGAAGATAACAAATTGTATTTCCCTATTTTTGTTTAACAACTTAGAAAATGATGATGTTTTCAATGCAGGAATAAACTCATTATCCATAAAAAGTTCCACTGAATAAAAACAAACTGTGCAGTACAGGAATGCGCATCTTGCAAAACAAAAAAAATAATAAGTAAGCACGATTTATTGATGAAATAAACTAATATAAAATACATAAATCGCCCTCACCTTTGGAGCTGAGATTATAAATTTTTTTTCACAGTCAACTGAGGTGTGATTAACATTTAAGTACAAAGGTTACTTAACATACAAGCATAAAGTTTTCTCCATGAGTAACTTTGGATTTATGAACCACGCTTACCAGCAATTCTTTTGAAGCTGTCTTTTGTGAAAGAGGAGATGTTTAAGCACATTATTCAGCTGAGGACTGTTATTCTGAACACAAGACCACGCAGAAACGCAGTGCCAGAGCAGGTGGCTAACTTGATATCCTTGATTAGATTGCAAATGTTTCTGAAGTTAAAATATAAAAATATATCTGAGAAAGAGTTCTTTGACTTGAACAAACATAAAAATAAATTTTAAATATCCAAATGAAGATGTGTGCTCTTTTTTTTTTTTTCTGAGACACTTCTGTCACCCTGGATAGAGTGCAGTTGGGTCATAGCTCACAGCAATCTCAAGCAATCCTCTTATCTCAGCCTCCCAAGTAGCTGGGACTACAGGTGCCCGCCACAATGCCCTGGCTATTATTTATTTATTCATTCTTATTTTTTTTTTGGAGACAGGGTCTTGCTCTTGCTCAGTCTGGTCTCCAACTCCAGAGCTCAAGCAATCCACCTGCCTGCCTCGGCCTCCCAGAGTGCTAGGATTATAAGTATGAGCCACTGTTCCCCAGAAAGATACATATTCTTCCATACTTTTATGTTTCACCAAGTGGAGCAATTTACAGAGTATTCTGCTGTTAAGTACACATAGTTAATCTGCCAATGTATTTGTTTTTCATATGGGTTCCTTGTTTTCAGTGATACCAATTCTATTATATAACAAAAATCCGGCAATCTATAAAATAAGGGATATTCATTAGACACAATTGTGTTTTTTAGACTCTATGAGTCTTAGTTCTCCCTGACACATGAGGAAGAGGTGATGGGATAGTTTGAACAAAGATCTAACAGCAGATTAGATTTTAAAATGTGGGTACTACTTACCCAAACTATATGCCTGCCAGGACATGGTCAACGTCTACTAAGCAACTATTTTAAAGGTCTTCAAATTGAGATAACAAGCGCTCTGCTGTTTGTTTTCCCTGACAGAGCTTCTCCACAGTTTTATCAGTTTACTCAAATGCCTGGCAGACAATGGTCACACAGCACTCTGAATATTCGTGAACAGTGAAGATTTGCACACAAACTATAATATGTGCTCAAACTGCTAACTTAGTTGATACTTTGCGCAGAATCTAAAGGGCTTCTTAATCCACATTTATTTCATAAAATAACTATTTAAAGTTAATTTTCATGTTTAAATTCTTAAGAGAGGAGGAGACGGGGAAAGACCGGGAGAGGAATGGAGAGAGCATCTCTCTCCCCACTTGAAATCTCTCCCTCTACCAGAAGCTTTGGTTTTTTCTGTATTCTTTTCTGTAATCAATTCTGTCTTACCACGGAGGGGTGGGGGGTGGGGAAATAATGTAATGAAGAATAATAAAATACATATATTTTAAAAAAAAATCCTCTTGCCTGAGCCTCTCAAGTAGTTGAGATTATAGGAGCCCACCACTATGCCTGGCTAGTTTCTCTATTTTTAGTAGAGACAGGGTCTCACTTTTGCTCAGGCTGGTCTCAAACTCCTGAACTCAAGCAATACACCCATTGTGGCCTCCCAGAATGTATTTTTAGGGTTCAGAAGTTATGAATGATTTTTAAGATTTTTCTTCCTTATGCATACATATATTTTCCAAATTTTTACAGTGAACATGTGTTCTATAATGAGAAAAATCCAGTAAGAGCTACATTTTAAAAAATTTACTTCCTTTCCCCATAATTCTATGACTAAACTGACTTATAAGAATGAAAGATAAGGGAGGCGCCTGTAGCTCAGTGACTAGGGCATCGGCCCCGTATACCGAGGGCGGCAGGTTCAAACCTGGCCCCGGCCGAACTGCAACCAAAAAATAGCTGGGTGTTGTGGCGGGCCCCCGTAGTCCCAGCTACCTGGGAGGCTGAGGCAAGAGAATCGCCTGGGCCCAGGATCTGGAGGTTGCTGTGAGCTGTGACACGACACACTCTACCGAGGGCGACAAAGTGAAACTCTGTCTCTAAAAAAAAAAAAAAAAAAAAAGAATGAAAGATAAGAAGAGACAAATATGGCAGAATAATTAGTATC
>CAUYRH010008684.1:0-22429 GCA_963574655.1 Perodicticus potto
ATTCTCTCTTTAAATGTTTTCCCTTATATTAAGTGGATATTTTCTAGTGTAACTTTTTTTTTTTTTTTCAGTTTTTCGCTGGGGCTGGGTTTGAACCCGCCACCTCTGGCATATGGGGCCAGGGCCCTACTCCTTTGAGCCACAGGTGCTGCCCTTCTAGTGGAAAAATTTAACTCCTTTAATAATTTTTTTTTTTGAGACAGAGCCTCAAACTGTCACCCTGCATAGAGTGCTGTGGCATCACAGCTCACAGCAACTTCCAATTCCTGGGCTCAAGCGAGTTTCCTGCCTCTGCCTCCCAAGTAGCTGGGACTACAGGCACCCACCACAACGCCCAGCCATTTTTTGGTTGCAGCCGTCATTGTTGTTTGGTGGGCCCAGGCTGGATTTGAACCCGCCAGCTCAGGTGTACGTGGCTGGCACCTTAGCCCTTGAGCCTAATTTTTTTCACTATATATATATATTTTTTTTTTTTAATTTTTAAATACATGTATTTTATTATTCTTCATTACATTATTCCCCCCCCACCTCTCCATGGTAACTATATTTTTGAGTTATTTTCTTTTTTTTCTTTTTTTTTTTTTCTTCTTTGTAGGAGAAATATACTACCACTCAACCTTTACTGTAAGGTTGGCAGCCCTGAGAACTCCTTTTTTTAATGTAGCATGTTATGAATGTATTCCTGCTCTCAAGGAATGAGGAGCAGACAGAGTTATTTTCTTAATAGTTGTTCTAGGGCTTATCATATACATCTTAACTTATCAAAATCTACACAAATTTATGCTAACCTAATTCCATTAAGATAGAAAAATGTCATAGCATTTCTCTACAGCATCTTCTATATCTACTATAGTTCTATGTAGTATCTACTATAGTTATTCTATACTATCTACTATAGTTCTATTCCTTCCCTCTTCCTCCTTTTTGTGCAATTATTGTTGTATGCATTACATTTATATATGTTATAAACCCAATAAGATATTGTTATAATTATTATTTTACATAATAACAGTTTGTGTATTTTAAAGAACCTGAAAGAATCAAGGATGACCAAGTATATATTTATAAAGTTTGTATACTAAACTTCTCATTTACCATTTCTAGCTTTCTTCATTTGTTCCTATAGATTCAAGTTCCTATCTGGTATTATTTTCTTACATCAATACAGCTTTTTTC
The DNA here is from genome assembly GCA_963574655.1 of Perodicticus potto. NCBI lineage: Eukaryota > Metazoa > Chordata > Mammalia > Primates > Lorisidae > Perodicticus > Perodicticus potto. The sequence continues at coordinate 1,177 of CAUYRH010008684.1, forward strand.
CACTTAATTCCTTTACACTCATATTGTCAAATATGCATCTATATAAGCTCAACAATGCAATTACATATATATTGTTCTATATTTTTTAATCAGTTATAAGAAGAAAGGACAAGAAATATGAGTTTATACATAGGGGTCTAATAGCTGGGTTATATGGTAATTCTATGTTTAACATTTTGAGGAACTGTCAGACTGTTTTTCTTTTTTTTTTTTTTTTTTGGCCGGGGCTGGGTTTAAACCTGCCACCTCTGGCACATGGGGCTGGCGCCCTACTCACTGAGTCACAGGCACTGCCCTCAGACCGGTTTTCAAATAGCCATTAAACATTCTCAGCAGTAATGCATAAGTATTTCAATTTCACATGCTGTCTTTCATAATTACATCATTATTTTTCCTTTTGCTCTTAGTTTTTTGTGTGCATTTGAGTTATAGCCTTGCGTCACTGGCTGTGAGCCTGAGGCAATTTCTTTATGATTTCTTGTGAGACAGTTCTGTCAGAAACACATGCTTTTATTTTTTGTTTATCTGAGAATGTACTAATTTGGCTTTACTTTTCAAAGGTACTTTTGCTTGATATAAGTTTCTTGGTTGACAGGTTTATTTTGTTTAAACCCTTTGAATATATCATCTACTGTCTCTTAGCCTCCATTGTTTCTGATGAAAAATCAGCTGTTGATTTTATTGGAGTTCTCTTGTCTATAATGAGTTGTGCTTGTCTGGCTGCTTGCTAGATTTTATCTTTGTCTTTCAACATTTTTACTATAATGTGTATAGTATGTGGATCTCTGTGTTGTTGAACCTTGAGTTCATTTAATTTCTTGGACTCATTAAATCCAAAATGTTAAACATTAAATTAATATTTATCATCAAATTTAAGATGTTTTCAGCCATTATTTTTTGGATTTTTTTTTCTGATCCTTTCTCTTTCCTCCTTCTTCCATTACATGTATGTTGGTGTGCTCAATGGTGTTCCATATTTCTCTAAGGCTCTGTTCATTGTTCTTTTTTTCTCTCTGTTATTCAAATTGCTTGATCTTTTTAAATCAGTTTTCTGATTTTCCCTTCTACCAATTCAAATCTATTGTTGAGCCCTTCTAGTAAAATTTTCATTTCAGTTATTATACTTTTACAATGTTAAAAACTATGTAGAATTAGTTACTTCACTTTCACAGTTTATATAAATTTGATAATATTTTGAAGTAAACAGTGACTGTAATTTTTTTTTATTATTATTGTTTGGGATTCATTGAGGGTACAAGAAACCAGGTTACACTGATTGCATTTGTTAGGTAAAGTCCCTCTTACAATCATGTTTTGCCCCCAAAAGGTGTGGTACACACCAAGACCACACCCCACCAAGACCCCACCCCCCTTGCTCCTTCCCTCTCTCTGCTCTTCCTTTCCCCACCCCTCCCTCATTCTTTCTCTCTCTGTTTTTTTTTTTTTATAACTTTAATGATTTTATTATTTATTTATTTATTTATTTATTTTTGCAGTCTGGCCGGGGCTGGGTTTGAACCCACCACCCTTGGTATGTGGGGCTGGCACCCTACCCACTGAGCCACAGGTGCCACCCTGGAATGCTCTTTTAATGCCAGCTACTCAGGAGGCTGAGACAGAGGGAGTGCTAGAATAGCCTGGGCAATATGGCAAGACCCTGTCTCTATAAAAAAGAAACAGAATAAAATAAAATGATGCTGTAGATGAAAATGTACTAAGTTTACATGATGTTCACAATATATTTATTACTGAGTAAAAAAATTAAAAAAATTATGATTACATTTAACTAAAATAATATTTACATTTTACATAGAAAAAAATGCCAAGATATACTTTAAGCTATTAATAGTACTTGGATAGTGGATTTTTTTTTTTTTTTTTGAGACAAGAGTCTCAAGCTGTTGCCCTGGGTAGAGCGCCATGGCATCACACCTCAAGGCAACCTCAAACTCTTAAATGATTCTCTTGCCTCAGCCTCCAAGTAGCTGGGACTACAGGAGCCTGCCACAATGCCCGGCTATTTTTTTTGTTGTAGTTGTCATTGTTGTTTTAGCTGGCCCAGAACAGGTTCGAACCCCCCAGCCTCGGTGCATGTGGCCAGTGCCCTACCCACTGAGCTGTGGGCATCGCCCTGGATAGTGGAATCTTGAATATTATTTTTGAATCTTGTTTTCTCGCTTATAATTTAAAAACAATCTACATTTATTGGCACATTTATCATGTACCTTTACTGCTTTTGTAATAAGAAAATACAGCAAAGATAACTTTGTTTAAAAATTATACCTGCTGCATCTGTAAATCTTTAATTGTACTTACATTTTACTCTTTAAAATTTTGAGTCTTCTGACTGGGTGTGGTGGCTCACTCCTCTAATCCTAGCAATCCGGGAGGCCGAGGCAGGTGAATCGCTTGGGGTCAGGAGTTTCAAGTTGCCGAGAGCTATGATGACACCACAGCACTCTACCCAGGAGGACAGAGTGAGTCTCAAAAAAAAAAAAAAAAAAAAAAAGTACTCTTTCTGTAAGCAGCCACAAGTGGTTTGTGGGTTGGAGTAGGGGAATACATGCACGCGTGTGGATAAGTGAGGGGTGAATTAACATAACACCAACTACAGCAGGGAAGGAAATCCTGGGAATCAGAGGCCAAGTCCTCTGTTCCTTTCCTCCCATCTGGTTAACATCTAAATGAGATCAGTTCCAGGAGCCTCTTTCCAGTTGCTAAAAGGGACAGTTCATCCACATTAGTCCTTAGATCTGGAGATGGAGTTTTCTTGCCCTCAGGAGGGGCATCTCAGGAATCCAGGTTCTCAGACTCGAGGAAGGGGTTAGTCGCCTCCCCCCTTGGCCACTCATTGATCCTCAGATTCCTCCAGCCTGCCCAGGTGGGGCACAGCTTGTCTCGGAGACACTGCTGAATCACAAGGCTTCCTAGACCCTCCCACTACCTCAGCCACCTTCTCCAGAGCTGTCATGCCCACACGGCCCTCACTGGTGGCCACTGTCACTGATGCCACCATGCTGTTAGAAACCACTCCCCTCCTCCCAGGTCCAGAGCAAAGAGACAAAGCAGCTCCCTCTGGACACCTCTGGAGTCCAGAAATGCAAAGGTCCCACACAGGTAGGGAGAAAGATGGACACATCCAGCCATAGGACCACTCCTCATTTCTGTTCTCCCCATGGCTGCCCATCTAGGGTCATCAGATATGCAAAGGGACTTGGGCATAGGATGGATGAGAACCGAACTGTTCTACATTAAAAAGTGAGCCGGTGCTGGGTGGTGGCTCACACCTGTTAGCTTGGGGGACACAAAGTGACAAAAAAGAAGGTGAAACAAACTCAAAAGCCTGTTGGTAACATAAATGGGCTCTAGTGGATTGCTGCCAAGGGGCCAATGTCGATAAGTTTTTATTTTATTTTTTTTTTTTTTGAGACAGAGCCTCAAGCTATCACCCTGGATAGAGTGCCATGACATCACAGTTCACAGCAACCTCCAATTCCTGGGCTCAAGCGAGTCTCTTGCCTTTGCCTCCCAAGTAGCTGGGACTACAGGTGCCCGCCACAACGCCCGGCCATTTTTTTTTGGTTGCAGCCGTCATCGTTTGGCGGTTCCAGGCTGGATTCGAACCCACCAGCTCAGGTGTACGTGGCTGGCGCCTTAGCCCGTTGAGCCACAGGCGCCGAGCCGTTGATAAGTTTTTAAACATGATTATTATTATTTTGGATTTATTTTATTTTATTTTGTTTGTTTTTTTGAGACAGAGTCTTATTATGTCACCCTTGGTAGAGTGCCACCGTGTCACAGCTCACAGCAACCTCTTGGGCTTAAGTGATTCTCTTGCCTCAGCCTCCAAAGAAGCTGGGACTACAGGCACCCACCATAACACCCAGCTATTTTGTTGTTGTTGTTATAGTTGCCATTGTTGTTTGGCAGGCTGAGGCCTGGTTCAAACCTGCCAGCCCCAGTATATGCGTCTGGCGCCCTAGCCATTGAGCTATAGTCACCAAGCCTGTTACTATTTTGAGACAGAGTTTCACTCTAGAGAGCCACGGTATCAGCCTAGCTCACAGCAACCTCAAACTCCTGGGCCCAAGTGGTCCTCCTGCTTCAGCCTCCCTTGTAGCTGGGACTATAGGCACCCGCCACATGTCCGACTATTTTTTTTTCTATTTTTAGTAGAGATGGAGTCTCCCTTGTTGTTCAGGCTGGTCTTGAACTCCTGAGCTCAAACGATCCTCCCACCTTGGCCTCCCAGAATGCTAGGATTACAAGTGTGATCCACCATGCACAGCCTAAAAATTATTATTACTGTTAAAGAGAAAGTGGAATTCTAGATTATTGCAAATAATCTAAAACATTGGCAATTCAAATTTTAAAACCTTAATATAAATCTATGCCAGCTAGGAATTCTGTTTAGTTGCTGGTAACACAGATGAGAAATAACGCTATGTATGGGTTAAGGGAGACTTCTCTCCCACCTGATAGAAGTCCAGAGGTGGGTAGCCCAGGGCTGCATAGCTCTATGGAGTCCTCATGTTTGAATCATCTTGACCATGTGGGTTTCTTTCTGGAAGTTGCCTCAATGTACTGAGTGTCCCTGAGCATAGCCCTTTGTAATGCCAGTGTTCTGATTTGGCCAGACCGGCGAGAAACTCAGCCATGGAGGGCAGGTGTAGTAACATGCTTCATTCAGCTCACCAGTGGCTGGTGAGCTAAGTTACATGGGAGGTCCATTTAGCGCCTGGCAGCCAGGAAGATAAGTTACACATCACGACCTGTGATCCACCATCCGTACAAGAGAAAGGTCCTGTGCACCTTTACACCCAGGGGAACAAAAGTGGCAACGTGCTAAGCAGCAATTACATAAGCATGGCTTCATGGCACACTTATGGTTGTCTAGGTACACAGGTGACTTTCTGAAGGTGAGAAAGCCCAAATACTTTTTCATGTTCCTACACCGTTTATCTTTCTATGCTCCTGTTTTCTCATTTGTAAAATGGACAACGATAGTGCCTGCCTCCCAGGGTGGACATTGAGAATTAAATGAGATAAGACATCATAAGCACTCAGCACAGCCTAGGACACAATGAACCCCATAAGTGTTGGTGACAGACCAAATGAGCCCCACCCCCACTCTTTGATAAACTGTGCCTTATAACCTCTAATGACAAAGCAAAATCCTTAGATATGCAAAGGCAGTTGGGCATAGGATGAATGAGAACTGAATTTTTCTATATTAAAAAGTGAGCCCTTGGCTCAGCGCCTGTGGCTCAAAAGGCTAAGGCGCCAGCCACGTACACCTGAGCTGGCAGGTTCGAATCCAGCCCGGGCCTGCCAAACAACAATGACGGCTGCAACCAAAAAATGGCCGGGCATTGTGGCGGGTGCCTGTAGTCCCAGTTATTTGGGAGGCGGAGGCAAGAGACTTGCTTGAACTCAGGAATTGGAGGTTGCTGTGAGCTGTGATGCCACAGCACTCTATCCAGGGTGACAGCTTGAGGCTCTGTCTCAAAAGAAAGTGAGCCCATGTTGAGTAGTGGCTAATATCTGTAGATCCCAGCACTTTTGGAGGCCACAGTGGGAGTATCACATAAGCCCAGGAGTTTGAGACCAGCCTGGGCAACATAGTGAGATCCCATCTCTACAGAAAAAAATTTTTAAATTTAACCTAGTGTGATAGTGCACACCTGTAGTCCTAAATATTTAGAAGGCTTAGGTACGAGGATCACTTGAGCCCAGGAACTTGAGTCTTCAGTGAACTATGATCATGCCATTGCACTTGAGCTTGAGTGACAGAGAGGGACTCTGACTATTAAAAAAGAAATGTAAGCCAGGCACGTTGGTGCAGTCTGAACCACTTGGAATGCTGAGGCAGGAGGACTGCTTGAGTCCAGGAGTTCTAGGCTGTAGTGCATTAAAATTGTGTATATGAATAGCCACTGCACTCTAGCCTGTTTTCTCTAAAAACATCAAAAATTTTTTAAAAAAGAAGAAAGTGAGAACTCTTTCTCCTGTCTTTTTTCCCACTCAGAGCAGAAAATAACAGAAAAGAGAAGGGACAAGGAGAAGCAAGCAATATAGCAGGGTGGAGAAGGAAATTTAACAATAAATATATTTGATGTTAATTTTGAGGTTGATAATCTTTTTAAAATGTAAGAGCCTCTGTCACCCCAGATCTTCAGTTGAACGTCTGCTAGACACGCAAAAAGGATTGTTAGTGATTTTTGATGGAAATTATGAGAAGGGCTGAGTTCTACCTGTGGGTTCATGGAGATCAGGGCTTGGACAGAATACACAGGATTGTATTCTGCTAAATGGGTTTTAACTGAGCAGAAATGGAGATGTGGGGCCAAAGGTTAATCTGTAAGAACATAAGCTCTACCCCCTCCCTGAAGCTTGAATAGTTTATTGGACATTCTTCAACTGTGAAGGGGACAGGGGCAGGTGAGTCAATTTGATCTTGATCTAAAGGAGCAGGGACAACCCACACCCCAGGTGCACAGCCAGTGCTACCCTCTCCCCAAGCCCAGGCCCCAAACATGCTTCTAGTGACCCTTTGCAAAATTGAATGGAAATCTTCTGACATTGTCTCTGTTTGTGCAATATTGAAAAGTCAGTAAAAGCTTGAGTTGGGGCTCAGCGCCTGTGGCTCAACGGGCTAAGGCGCCAGCCACGTACACCTGAGCTGGCGGGTTCGAATCCAGCCCGGGCCCGCCAAACAACAATGACAGCTGCAACTAAAAAATGGCCGGGCGTTGTGGCGGGCGCCTATAGGCCCAGCTATTTGGGAGGCGGAGGCAAGAGACTCGCTTGTGCCCAGAAGTTGGAGGTTGCTGTGAGCTGTGATGCCACGGCACTCTCTCCAGGGTGACAGCTTTAGACACTGACAAAAAAAAAAAAAAAAAAAAAAAAAAAAAAGCTCGAGTTGGCTTTTCTAAAGGGTGAATGGATGCTGATGGCGTATCCTAGCAACAGCTGAAAAGAAATCACCAGCAAGTGATACAAGCTCCATGAGGAGAGAAGCAAAACATCCCCTGAAACACAGTGAGCAGTGACTCAACCTCAGTACTGAGTGCCAGGGCCAAACTGGCAATCGTGAGCTGCCCTTGCTGTTAGGATGCTGTAAAGATGGTGCAAGAGGAAAAGAGTGAGTTGGGGCTGAAGGAGGCCTCATAAAAATGACCCCAAATCAAAACACTCAATCAAAGTTCAGGTTTGGAGCTATATCCTTAGCCAGAGAAAACCACATAATTTGTAGATAACTGAGGGTCACAGAAGGCTGTCAAATAAATCCCTTTAATCTAATTACAAATGACATTTATCTCTATGAAGCCACACAGTATTCACTAAGGCACTAATAATCATAACTCACAGAATGAAAATGACTCCCTTTCATTACCCTCCTCATAAATTTAGAAAGCACTGATTTTTAGCCAAGTGCCAACTGAAGAATACTAATGTCCTATTGCATTAGTCAGGGTTATTTTTACTGCCAATGAAAGAAATCCAGCTTGAATTGAGCCAAAAAGGGGTTTGGGGAAAGAGAAAGTCACAGAATCAAAGGAAGCTGTGCAAGAATCAGGGCAGCTCTGATGACATGTAGAACTAGAAACCAGGGACTGTGTCTCTCTCTCTTTTCTATAGGTGTTAACCTTCATTTCTTCAGGCTTTTCTCTGAAGCTAAAAACAGCCACCAACAACCCTAGAGCTGTAACTAGTTTTGCAGCTCTGGGAGGAAAGAGCACTGTACCTACTAGTTACACTTACAAAGTCCTGGGGGGAATTTGGTTAGCCTGGTATGAACCACACATGTGTTTATTCTGAGCCACTTACTGGGGCCAAGAGGCTGGTACTAGGATTGGCCAGGCTTGGGTCTCATGCTCACCCCGTACAAGGACAGGAAGTGGTGTACTCTGGCTATCAGGGCTGAGATGGGAAAGAGGTGTTGCAAAGGAAGGGGATGTTCACCTGCAGTCCCAGCTACTCGGGAGGCTGAGGCAAAAGGATTATTTGGGACCAAGAGTTTAAGGTTGCTGGGAGGTTGCTCTGTCTCAAAAAAATAAAAAAAACAAACAAAAAACCCCCAAAGTAAGGAAATGTTATTTTCAAAAGGAGAAAAATTGGTGCTGAGCAGACAAATAATTATGACCAGATCCAAGGTGGCTCATACCTGTCATCCCAGCACTTTGGGAAGCTGAAGTGGGAGGATGGCTTGAGGCCAATGGTTTGAGGCTAGCCTGGGTAACACAGTGAGGAAACTCTGTCTTCACAAAAAAATAGAAAAATTAGCCACAGGTAGTGGCCTGTGCCTGTAATCCCAACCAATTCAGAGGCTGAGGCTGGAGGATTGCTTGAGCCTCAGGAGTTTGAGGCTGCAGTGAGCTGTGCACTCTAGCCCAGACAACAGAGCAATATGCTGTCTTTAAAACAAGAAAGAAATTTGTATTAAAACTTAAAAAAATATTGCATGAAATAACTTTTAAAATATCTCTATCTATACATAGAATTGTCATACAGTATGCAGGAGTGTCCAAACTTTCTTCTTTTTTCCTGCTGTGCCTTTGAATAGTAAGAGCTTTCTTGGGCTACACATTAAATACGTGAACACTAACAAAAGCTAATTATCCTCTGGGAGGCTGAGGCGAGTGGATTGCCTGAGCTCGGGAGTTTGAGACCAGCCTGAGCAAGAATGAGGCCTTGTTTCTAAAAATAGCTGGTCATTGAGGCAGGTGTCTGTAGTCCGAGGTACTTGGGAGACTGAAGCAAGGGGATCACTTGAGCCCAAGAATTTGAGGTTGCTGTGAGCTATGACACCACAGCACTCTACCCAGCAACAGAGTGAGACTCTGTCTCAAAAAAGCAAAAAACAAAACATACACACACACACAAAGCTAATTATTACAAAAAAAAGGTCTGTGTATACTTTTCTAAGCAAAAAAGTCCCCACAAATCAGTATGCATCCTGTGGAAGGGGGTTGGGGGGCAGGTTGGACATCACTGGTGTAAAGTTTAGTTGAACTAGTTAGCATTTATATGATCCCATTACTTAAACAAATAATAGTAGGTCAGCCATGGTGGCTCATGCCTAAAATCCCAGCACTTTGGGAGGCTGGAGCAGGAAGATTGCTTGAGCCTAGGACTTCCAGCCTAGGCAACAGAGCAAGGCCTTGTCTCAATAAATAAACAAACAAGTAAACAAAAAAAAAATTTTTTTTTTTTGAGACAGAGCCTCAAGCTGTCACCCTGGGTAGAGTGCCGTGGCATCACAGCTCACAGCAACCTCCAATTCCTGGGCTCAAGCAAGTCTCCTGCCTCTGCATCCTAAGTAGCTGGGACTATAGGCGCCCGCCACAACGCCTAGCCATTTTTTGGTTGCAGCCACCATTGTTGTTTGGCAGGTCTGGGCTGGATTCGAACCCACCAGCTCAGGTGTTGGCGCCTTAGCCCGTTGAGCCACAGGCGCCGAGCCAAACAAATTGTTTTTTAAATAAATTTTAAAAGGCCTAAAATTGATCATGCTTTCAGGAACTGTAAATCAGTAAACCATATTATTATTATTTAAATTTGTTTTTAATTTTTTTTTTTTTTTTTGAGACAGAGCCTCAAGCTGTCACCCTGGATAGAGTCCCGTGGCATCACAGCTCACAACAACCTCAAATTCCTGGGCTCAAGCAAGTCTCCTGCCTCTGCCTCCCAAGTAGCTGGGACTACAGGCACCCGCCACAATGCCCGGCCATTTTTTGGTTGCAGCCGTCATTGTTTGGTGGGCCCAGGCTGGATTCGAACCTGCCAGCTCAGGTGTACATGGCTGGCGCCTTAGCTCGTTGAGCCATAGGCACTGAGCCAATTTTTTTTTTTATTGTTGAGGATTCATTGAGGGTACAAGAAACCAGGTTACACTGATTGCATTTGTTAGGTAAAGTCCCTCTTACAATTGTGTTATTATTTAAATTTTATGTTAGGATTTTAATTCTTTGCTTATGATTCTACTAACATAATTAAGGCATGATAATAATAATACTAATGTCTGCCAACGCCTCTGAGGAGGATTTCATTACCCCTGTGTTTTAGATGAGGAAAATAAGTTTGTGTTTTTTTTTTGTTCAATTTTTGGCCAGGGCCTGGTTTGAACCCGCCACCTCTGATATATGGGGCCGGCGCCCTACTCCTTTTGAGCCACAGGCACCGCCCGGAAACTGAGTTCTTCTTCGGAGGTGTGAGGTGCCCAAAGCTACATGGCTCATAAGCTCTGGGGTGAACCTAGCTCAGTCCAAGTCTAGAGCCAATTCTCTTTCCAGTCTGTCTTATTGCATTCTTGACTCAACAATGCTGGAGAGAAGAACAAATCTGTGTGAGATGTTTGTCAGTAAAATAGAAGTCTAGCAACTGAGTGCTCTAAAATAATTATTGAATCATAAATTATATAAATGTACCATATCACTAGGCAAACAAGCTAACTTCATAGATGATAAAACGTTCACCAGAAATAGACACAGTCGCAGGTGTAAAATGAGACAAGTGGCTCAGCGCCCGTAGTCCCAACTACTTGGGAGGCTGAGGCAAGAGAATCGCTTAAGCCCAAGGTTTGAGGTTGCTGTGAGCTGTGACACCACAGCACTCTACCGAGGGAGACATAGTGAGACTCTGTCTCAAATAAATAAATAAATAAAATGAGACAAGTGTCAATTCTAGGATCCTAAAAGAAATCTCAGCATCAAACTCAATGGGCAAACACAGATAAGAAATGAGGGCTATGGGGTCACTATTCAGTCAAAAGTAAGGGCAGTAGTGTTCCAAGAGACAACAAGGGGACGTGAGGATGCAATCTAGTTCTTCTAGGTCTTCAATCCAGTTCTTCACCAGGGGACAACTAGTTCAGGGTTTTAATTTAGAGTTGTGGGGGCTGGGTATAAGGGAACTGGGGCAGCAGAGTATGACAGATATTAATGGCTACTACAAATGTCCCACTGAGAAACTCAGGTCAGCCTGTAGGGCCAGCCACCTCCAAATGCAACCTTTTCTGAGATTTTCTGGTAAGGCCAACTCAAGCAAAGATGGCTGAAGTCACAGAGAAGGACATAATTTGAAATTAGGAGGACTCAAGCTTGCTCAACACTAATATGAAGCCAGTAAGTAGATAAGCTAATAAATGCCCACACAGGAGAAAAACTCAATTCAAGTTGGGGGGGAGTAGGAAAGGGAGATGGGAGATGGGGTGGGAGGAAGGGACGCGACCTAAGAGTACAATGGCACACCTCCTGCATGTGGGACACAACTACAACGGGGAGTTGTCACTTAACCAATGCAAACATTTGTACCCTCATATTAATCTGAATTTTTTTTAATTCACCTTTTAAGCCATTTTAAAATATATATTTCAGTAGTTTTGCGTATATTGACCATGTTGTGCAACCATCACTGCTAATTCCAGAACATTTCTACGTCTCCAAAAATAAATAAGTAAACAAAGAGTATCAGAAATTGGCTCAGCGCCTGTAGCTCAGTGGTTAAGGCACTGGCCACATACACTGGGGCTGGCGGGTTCATAACCAGCCCTGGCCTGCAAAACAACAATGGCAACTGTAACAAAAAAATAGCTGGGCATTGTGGTGGGCACCTGTAGTCCCAGCTACTCGGGAGGCTGAGGCAAGAGAATTGCTTAAGCCCAAGGGTTTGAGGTTGCTGTGAGCTGTGATGCCACAGTATCTACCAAGGGCAAGATAGTGAGATTCTGTCACAAAAAAAAAAAAAAAAAGACTATCAGAAATCACTTAAAATTATAGGACTGATGGTTAGCCTTATCTAGTGACGTAAAAATGACTGCCATTTTATTGTGGCTCAAAGTTCCAGGTCTGGGCTATGTATAGCCAAATCTGTAAATGTGCAGACGTCTCTGTAACTAGAATCCAGTAAGCCAGGAATTCATATACAGGAATTTTAAAGGCCTGGATATGTCCTTAAATGCACCTGCAGAGACTTTCTGAAATACAAGCATCCACTTCAATACACCAGCTAAGTTTTACAACAAAGTTATTGGTTTATAGTACTAAGTTCAAGCAAATTCAACTGGTCTATGATATGCCCATAGTTATGAATCAGAAAATTCACAATCAGGGTTTTGTCTAAGAAAGATCATGCATACCAATAACAAATTTCATTACTGGAGGAGAAGAAATAAAGTCATAAGGGTATCAGTGAGGACATTCAGTTGCAAGTGAAAGAAATGTAAGTCAGATTTTAAGTCAAAAAATGTTAGAGAAATGTATGGTTTATATGATTAAGAGTCTAAGTGAAGGGCAGCACCTGTGGCTCAGTGAGTAGGGCACTGGCCCCATATACCAAGGGTGGTGGGTTCAAACCCGGCCACAGCCAAAGTGCAAAAAAAAATAGCCAGGCATTGTGGGGGGCACCTGTAGTCCCAGCTACTCGGGGGGCTGAGGCAAGAGAATCAGCTAAGCTCGAGAGCTGGAGGTTGCTATGAGCTGTGATGCCAAGGCACTCTACCAAGGGTGACAAAGTGAAACTCCATCTCTTAAAAAAAAAAAAAAGTCTAAGTGAAATGCTGTACTCCATGAGGCAGGGCGAGGTGGCTCATGCTGTGCTATGAGCTGTGACGCCATGGCACTCTACCAAGGGTGACAAAGTAAGACTCTGTCTCAAAAAGAAAAGCAAAGAAAAGAAATACCGTACTCCAGGCACACATGGAGCCAGGTCCTCAGACATTTTAATTAGGGATTTCTTCTCTTTCTCTTTTGGTTCCACTTCCCTTTGCACCGACTTCATTTTCAGGCTGCCTTCTTTGGTGTGGCACCTTCCAGTAACACCAAGCATAGATCTTCCAAGCCTCAAGTCTTAATAGACTTCAAGTCATTTCCCATATTTTCAAGTCAAGTCCTAAACTTGAGTTTCATTGGCCTGTCTTAGGTTACTTTTTCACTCCTAAAGCAATCCCTAAGGCCAGTGGGACACAATACTCCGAGAATTAGAGACTGGGTGCAGCCAAACCCACTGAATGACGTGTAAGGATAGAAGGTGGAGAAGGATGGTTCCAAAGAGAAGCAGGGTCCTACAAGTTGGGCACTTCAGTTCGTGAACTCAGGTAGAAAAGGTTCTGCATACCTCATTGATGAATGTCACTGGGGTCACCTACACGGTGCTCCCCTTGGGAAGCTCTGCACTGATGCTGAACGTGGCATCTAGTCCACCCTTCAAATCAATATTGGAATTTTCTGGAATGGCCATGAGAACAGTCATCATACATGGCATGACAATTAAGCTCATGAACTCATCCTAGAGAAAGTATTTTGAAGGGTGGACTAGGCGCTCGAGTCGGAGCACAGCTTCCCAAGGGAGTACTCTGAAGGTGACCAGTGATACTCAGCAATGAGGTGTGTAGCACTTTTTCTAGGGTAAGTTTGCAAAACTTAAATGTTAGACCTTTGTATGATCTGAAGGAAGAGCAAACACAAACAAGCCCAGACTTAAGCTTTCCAGGCACCAGGTTCTCTCCCTCACACATCTGGTGGGGAACCCAGAGCTAACTTGCCCAACTCCAAGGGGCACCTTCACTTACCTTCTGCAGGAAATGTGCAACACAGGGCCCTCACACACTCATTTCCTTCGGGACAAGAGGGCTCTGTCAACACCGGACTTCAGACTGGCAAACAACTTTTCTAAAACCAGTTCTGTTATGATGGATTTATTTAAAAATCTATGATGGCATGTCCATTTATGTAATTCCACTATTTCCATAAATCTTAGAAACATACCATTAGACATTACCTTCCTGGAGCCAGAGCTGACGAATGTGGAATTGGAGGTTGCTGTGAGCTGTGATGCCACAGCACTCTATCCAGAGTGACAGCTTGAGGCTCTGTCTCAAAAAAAAAAAAAACAACTTCTTGCTCTTGCATCGGACTTGGTCTCCCGGTGATTTATGTGGGGGATCCCTTGAGTTGGGTACAACAGCTGGCCAGGGCTGGATTCAAACTGGCTGGTCTCGGTTTATGTGGCTGGCGCCATAACCACTGTGCAACAGGTGCCCAGCCTGGATTTCTTTCAAAAATAATTTAATTAATTATGTTTAAAAGAAAATTTTTTTTTTTTGTAGAGACAGAGTCTTACTTTATCTCCCTTAGTAGAGTGCCGTGGTGTTACAGCTCACAGCAATCTCCAACTCCTGGGCTTAGGTGATTCTCTTGTTTCAGCCTCCCAAGTAGCTGGGACCACAGGTGCCCGCCACAACGCCCGGCTATTTTTCTGTTTTGCAGTTCGCCGAGGCCATGTTTGAACCCGCCACCTTCGGTATATGGGGCCTGTGTCCTACTAGCTGAGCCACAGGCGCCACCTATCTTTAAAAATTTTTGAAGCTGGATGGCACCAGTGGTTCAGTGGGTAGGGTGCTGGCCCCATATACCGAGGGTGGCGGGCTCAAACCCAGCCCCGGCCAAACTTTAACAAAAAATAGCCAGGCATCGTGCTGGGTGCCTATAGTCCCAACTACTCGGGAGGCTGAGGCAAGAGAATCGCCTAAGCCCAGGAGCTGGAGGTTGCTGTGAGCTGTGTGATGTCCCGGCACTCTACCAAGGGCGATAAAGTGAGACTCTGTCTCTACTAAAAAAAAAAAAAAAAAGACCTAACTAAGGTAGCTGCCTGTTGCTTTCCTTCCTAGAGGCCCTCAGATAACTCAACAGTGAGAGAGGGCTGCAGGTTGGGTCATTTCCTAATTACTGCCTCTTTCTACCTTCTCCCTCCCCATAAGAACCACATCTATTCTGCTTGTAACAGGTGAACCTCCAACATTGCAGAAAAACAGCAGCCACGACAAAACCTCTACTTGCTCCCAAGTGTCCCTTGCCAGTCGATTCCCAAAGACATTAGAAAGCCAATGTTTTTGGCCCCCAGAGGAGTTGGTAGAAGGACAAAGCATAGGAAATCTCCATCCACACAGGCTAGCTTTTTGTGTTTAGTTCTGTGCTACGTTATTCAATCAGCAAACTGCAGACAGCTGCCCAAAACAGCACATTGAATACATTATCTCTAAAAGGCACGAAATTCATACCGATCCAACTAAGGGATGAGGCTGTGTGAGCAAACTGTGGTTCCTTACGACAGAAGAAGTTTCAAAATAACTGGTTTTGGCACACTCATTTCTTTACTGCAGTATTTCACAATCTTTGTAGGATGCTACAAATGGAACCACAGGTAGTGAGTAAACGTGGAGGTTTTACAAATTATTGACGCCGGGATGCCACCCTTAGCGGTGCTGTTTTAACCACCCAGGCTTCCAGAGTTTATAAAAACATGCCAGGTGACTCTGATATGCAGCCAAGGGTGAGGACCATGTTCCAGTTCCTTCCAGATGTCCCTATAGCAATAGTCAACACCCAACTATACCCCTTATTTTTCACATAAGGAACTAAAAAGATAAGCTAAGTCATGTAACTGCCCTGAGTTTCACTCAAGGTCTTGAGTAGAGATTTGGGAACCAAGGTTCGTTCTCTCTTATATTACTCAATAACCTTGGAAGCAACCACCTGACTCCATAATCCTAGCATTATTTTCCATCACTGTCCAACTCTTCTATGGCCGCTGCTAACCAGTCTCTAAAGCCTTATCCTCCAGGAGCTTAAGGACCCTGGTGACTAAAGACAATAGCCTGAACAAACTGGTCACTGAAGCTGCCATCTCTCCATCCAGATTAGGAGGGGTGTGGCACTGCCCTTCACTCTACCCAAACATAACCACCAAAGATCTCACATTTTCTTGAGGGGCTTTTTCCTGCAACCCATTCTCTGGTACAAATTTGAATATTAGTTAAAGGTATTTTTTGTTTGAAAGCAACAACAAAAAATCAGTGACCCCAGTTATCTTAAAGAACTAAGAATATGGCAGGCCCTGTGGCTCATGGCTGTGATCCCAGCACTTTGTTGAGGCAGGAGGACTGCTTGAGGCTAGAAGTTTAAGACCAGCCTGGGCAATATCACAAGACCCCATCTCTAAAAGTAAGAAAAAATTAGTTGGGTGTTAGGTGGTGGCATGTACCTGTAAATCCCATCTACTTGGGCATCTGAGGCAGGGAGATTTCTTGATCCCAAGAGTTCAAGGCTGCTGTGAGCTGTAATGATGCCACTGTACTCTAGCCTGGGTGACACTCCAGAAAAAAAAAGAACCAAGAGGGCGGCGCCTGTGGCTCATCGAGTAGGGCGCCGGCCCCATGTATTGAAGGTGGCGGGTTCAAAACCCGCCTTGGCCGAACTGCAACAACAGAAAAATAGCCGGCGTTGTGGCGGGCGCCTGTAGTCCCAGCTACTCGGAAGGCTGAGGCAAGAGAATCATCTAAGCCCAGGAGTTGGAGGTTACTGAGAGCTATGTGACACCACGGCACTCTATCGAGGGCAATAAAGTGAGACTATTTATATACAAAAAAAAAAAAAAAAAAAAAAGAACCAAGAATACATTGAAATGGAGTTTGGGATAGTTCACAGATTAAAATAAAGAACCGAAACTTATGGCTGAGCACGATGGCTCACTCCTGTAATCCTAGCTAGCGTTCTGGGATGCCGAAGCAGGATTCCTTGAGCTTAGGAGTTCAAGACCAGCCTGAGCAACAGGGAGACCTGTCTCTACTAAAAATAGAAAAAAAAGTTAGCCAGGTGTGGCGGCAGGTGCCTATAATCCCAGCTACTTGGAAGGCTGAGGCAAAAGGATTGCTTGAGCCCAAGAGTTTGAGGTTGCTGTGAGCTGTGACACCCAGCACTCTACTGAGGGCAACGTAGTAAGACTCTTGTCTCAAAAAAAAAAAACCCAAACTCAGGAAATAGAAAATGTCTGGTAACCTCCTCCAAAACCATCCAATCATCAGCCAATGGATGATTCTCAGCCAGTGCGTTCCTATCCATTCAAATTTTAAGTTCCCATGAGAAAATCTGTTTAATGGGCCTGGGTTTAGGTCTTCCTTATCAAGCAGCAGTGACACTGAGGTAGGGTCCTGAAGTACACATGTGGCCAATGGAGCTGTTTCCAGGAAAGGAAACTGTAAACCAGGTAGCCGACCCAGTCCAATTCTACTTCCATTATCGCGCTCCCAACCATCTATTCTGCAGTTGGTAAATGGCAAAGGGCAAAAAAGGCACAGAACACATTGCTTAGTCAAACTTTTATTAAGTTGATGGTCAGCAGTAAAAGTGCAATTACATGAAAAGCCCCAGATTTTGCATGTTTAATCTGCTTTTCACTGTCTTTACTTATAAGGTGTTGAAGGTGGGACCCACTCTTGAATCTTCTTTCTAGTGGTGGAATAAGGTACATATTGTTCTGGGGTGCCAGTCACGTTGAATTTATGGTTTGTCCAAATAAATTTACGAGCAGTAGGTGGTTTTGTTGTTGGAGGATCATCAGTCATACAGTGAAGCCAACGATGCCTTAAATAAAGAGGGGGGGGGAACCAAACAGTTATCAAGATGCAGCACGCCACAGCAGAAGGGGGTTTAGGAGGGCAGCTCGGGAGCTATTTTGTTGTTTGAGTTCAAACCTCAACTCACACTTACTCGCTGAACTTTTCTAAGCCTCAGTTTTCTTATCTGAATGTTCCTACTTCCTGGAGATACACATCTAAAACCTAGAAAAATCCCTGCATGTGGTAGATACTCAGTAAATTTTAACTAGTGCTACTATCATTACTGAATATCACCAGATCTAAGACACTATCCATTTTCAGACTTACCATTATTTACATACTTCTATGAAAGAAAAAAATGCTGCAAACTAAATCATGACTGACTACTGATTATAACATATATTCTAATTTTATTTTATTTATTTATTTTTTGATACAGAGCCTCAAGCTATCACCCTGGGTAGAGTGCTGTGGTGTCCTAGCTCACAGAAACCTCTAACTCCTGGGCTAAAGCGATTCTCTTGCTTCCACCTCCCAAGTAGCTGGGACCACAGGTGCCCGCCACAATGCTCGGCTATTTTTTGGTTGTAGTTGTCACTGGCAGGTCCGGGCTGGATTTGAACCTACCAGCTCTGGTGTATGTGGCTGGTGCCTTAGCCACTTAAGCTACAGGTGTCACCATATCCTAATTTTAGATGTAAAGTGTATTTCAGAATTGATAAAGTACAGCATGACTAGCAGATGCTAACTCTGGACTTGCCCCACGCTCAATGGCTCTGACCCCGCAAGGCCTACTGTGAAAATCCAGGTTCCTTCGGAAGAAGAGGGTCTCTGCCTGTGCCAGAAATTCAAGCTGGAGGCCACACCAGAGAATACACAATTTATTGTGTTAAAATTCACAAGTATCTCTGTTGTAAGTGCTTGACAATTTAATTTTAAGGGTTATTTGAGGGGAGGTGCCAGATACCTCGCCTAAAAGCTGGATATAGGAGTAGAAGGGTAAGAGACCAGTGATGCTGCTGCTACTGACAGAGAAATGAGGGCTCAAATTTGGGAGGCAAAGCACAAAGCACACAGGACGCTAAGCTGAGGTGCTTATGTGGGAAAGGAGGAGGAAGAGAGTTCGTAAGAGACCACCTAAGACCCAGAGCTCACAGGCAGAGAAGACCCTATGGGAAAATGGAATGAGGGGGACAATCAGACAACTGCAGCACTGCTGCTCCACAAAAAAAAAGAGAGAAAGTGACTACCGGCTGGCGCCTGTGGCTTAAGGAGTAGGGCGCCGGCCCCATATACCAGGGGTGGCGGGTTCAAGTGTTGCCCCAGCCAAAACTGCCAAAAAAAAATACAAAAAAATAAAAAGAATGAAAGAAAGCGCCTACCCAGCACTCCGTCCACAGAGAAAAGGACAATAGAGGAGGTTTCAGAGAAACAACTAAAACTAAAGGTAATGAGAAATGTATGATGCCATGTAAGCCTAAGAATATCTGCTAGCAGTAAATGATTGATATAGCTAGGTTAATTGGCTAAAACCAGAGTAGAGATGAAATATGATTACTGCTGCTGTATTTGTATCTAAAGATAATTGTATCATGATCAGCTTAAGCAATGAAGATGCAGAAGGCTGTACAAGCTGCATGGTGTCTGTCTTACATCCTCTAAAGGAAGCAGAATTAGTGAAGTGACCTGAACCAAAATGTCTTGACCACTAATACCAGCACACCAGTGAGACAAGGTTAGATGAAGTGTTGAGCCAGACTCCGCTGACCACTCAGAGGAGGGATTAGCTGTGGAAGTCAAAGTTGTCACCTACCAAGAGGCTTTATGTGAGCTGAAGGCACAGCAGAAATATTTGACATTTATCTTGTTGAGTCAGCTTAAGTAACTAAAGGAAAATTTTATTCAAATAATTGCTGTCAAGACTCCTGAGGCTAAAATGATATTTAAGGAATCATAGTCCCAAGCTCATATTTGCCTACTCATTTACTTAAGTGAAGAATTGAAGAGCTCATGGAAAAATAGAAAATGCTCAAAAAAAGGAAGGGAATTTTTATCACAATACATAAAATCTAAAAATGCTTGTTCTAGCAAGGCTACAAGCAAGAATCAAGGAATAAATGATAATCTATAATCATTATAGCAGCTCATAAAGAACCATAAGAAGTAAGAAAATGGGCCAGGTATGGTGGCTCACACCTGTAATCCAAACATTTTGGGAGGCTAAGGTAGAGGGTTCACTTGGGCCCAGGCATTTGAGATGAGCCCAGGCAGAGCAAGACCCTGTCTCTACAAAAAATAAGATAAAATAAACAAAATAAAGAAATAACAAAATGTTCATAGTCTGGTAGGCTAATATAACTCACTGTAATTGTTATCACTATCATTATTAAGTAAGAGGTAAAAAGCTATACCTTTTAAGTCTCTAAACCAGAGTTTTATTTGCAAAACAAATTTTCGGCTGGGCTATTTTGTTCCAACCAATTAAAGATGCCAACGTACTAACAGCATTGTCTAGAAAACTGTGTTGCGGCCACTTCAATTTTATATCCATGTTATTATCTTAAAGGACAAAACACAGAATTAATTATACTTGATAAAGTCCATGAGATTGCAAATAAGGAGACTGGCAGAAAGGGAAAAGGTTACGAACACAAAAGAGAAGACTCTTTATAATGAAAATATATTACATTTGGGGGAGGACTCAGTACTGAAATATATTAAAGTTATGTAAAAATAACTAGAAACAAAAACATTAAATCATAATTTCTGCCATTTCCTCTACCAAAATTATTTCTACAGTTGTGTAAGAGGAGAATATGTCAAAGAATAGGGAAGAGAGACTTTCCCCTTCTTTGAAAAAACACTGCTTTGCTTAAGGAGCCCCTCAGTTTGAGGACAGCAGCCACTCAAAGTGGAGAACAAAGGCATTTATTTGTGAACAAACAAGGAAAACAGGCCTGTAATCCTCTGGGAGCCCAAGGTGGGCAGACTGCTTGAACTCAGGAGTTGGAGACTAGCTTGAGCCAAAGCCAGACCCCCCTCTCTACTAAAAACAGCCGGGCATTGTGATGGGCAACTGTAATCTCAGCTACTCGGGAGGCTGAGGCAAGAGGATTGCTTGAGTTCAAGACTTTGAGGTTGCTGTGAGCTATGACACCATGGGCACTTTACCCAGAGCGACAAAGTGAGACTCTGTCTCAAAAAAAAAAAAAAAAAAAAAAAAAAGAAAAGAAAACAACCTCAAAGAGAATTTAACAAATATATAACCACATAAAACAGATTTTTAAAAATTACGGCAAATTAAAATACACTTTAATATTGGTATTAATAACAAATAAGAGAAAGTTTAATTATCGCTTTCAGAAAGTTCAAAGTTGGCTGGACACGGTGTAATCCCAGCATCCTTGGAGGCCGAGATGGGTGGATTGCCTGAGCAAAAAGCGAGGACCCCCCCTAGTCTCTACTATAAATAGAAAAACTGAGGCAAGAGGATTACTTGAGTCCAAGAGTTAGAGGTTCCTGTGAGCTATGACACCATAGCACTCTACCCAGGATGACAGCTTGAGACTCTGTCTCAAAAAAAAAAAAAAGCCCGGAGCCTGTGGCTCAACGGGCTAAGGTGCCAGCCATGTACACCTGAGCTGGTGGGTTTGAATCCAGCCCAGGCCCGCCAAACAACAATGACGGCTGCAACCAAAAAATGGCCGGGTGTTGTGGCGGGCGCCTGTACTCCCAGCTACTTGGGAGGCGGAGGCAAGAGACTCGCTTGAGCCCAGGAATTGGAGGTTGCTGTGAGCTGTGATGCCACAGCACTCTACCCAGGGTGACAGCTTGAGGCTCTGTCTCAGAAAAAAAAAA
>CAUYRH010008685.1:0-17950 GCA_963574655.1 Perodicticus potto
TTTCATTCCACTTTCCCAAGCACAAGACACAGGCAGAGTGCCAACATCCTGCTCTTCTACTTCGGGTAAGTAGTCGGAGTTCTGGATTTGCTGCACAAGTTGCCACATTGGTCCTGACATCACATAGTAGATAGTCAGCCTCTGGAATCCACTGAAAGTAGAAGCAGCAGCTATAGTGTAAGCACCCATATTTTCAAAGAGCATCCAGTCGCCCACATGCATTTCTGGCAGGTCACAGTGCTCAACTATCCGGTCAAGGCCATTGCATGTTGGTCCCCATATGCTGGATGAATAATACTTCTCATCTGATTTAGGTCTCTTTTGGAGAAGAGGCTTTACATGAGCATGATCATAAAGGATGCAATTAAACGATCCATATACTCCATCATTGATGTAATACATAAAGGTTTGTTCACTGGGCTCATCATCATCAGAGCCTATCTGTTCCTTTAATACAATATTTTGACAATGATAGTAACTGCAAGTATGAAGGCTGATGCAACATAATATCTGCCTGGCTCAGCTATGATTCTCACTCCAGAGCCTGACGGAAAGTACTTGTCCAGGCTCAGCGCCTGTGGCTCAACGGGCTAAGGCTAGCCACGTACACCTGAGCTGGCGAGTTCGAATCCAGCCCGAGCCCACAAAACAACAATGGCAGCTGCATCCAAAAAATGGCCGAGCATTGTGGCAGGCGCCTGTAGTCCCAGCTACTTGGGAGGCAGATGCAAGAGACTTGGTTGAGCCCAGGAATTGGAGGTTACTGTGAGCTGTGATGCCACAGCACTCTATCCAGGGTGATAGCTTGAGGTTCTGTCTCAAAAAAAAAAAAAAAAAAGGGAAGTACTCGTTCAATGCTGGGTTGATTACACCAGTGATCTCTTCAAATTTAAGCTTCACATCCTCAGATTCAGGAAAGCCACCACCAATATCAAGTAGGTACATGCTGAAACCAACCTCAGCTCCCATGTCAAAGACACAGCAGGCATCAGAAATTGCCTGCACAAAAGTCTCAGGATCAGTACACTTTCTACGAGGAAGCAGACATCAATGACATCAATATTTAGCTCTTTTGCCTGTTCCAAAAGAAGTCTGCTGGTTTTGAGTGTGGCACCAAATTTAACATTGAGTCAACAGACTGGAATCATCAGTGGCAATCTGCAAAACCAACTTGGCCTTTGGATTTGCTCTGGCAACATTCATCAACTCAACTTCACTGTCAAAAGTCATCTTCTGGACCCCATTATTGGCAGCATACTTAATTTGAGACACTTGTTTACAAGGATTTGCATAGATAATCCTCTCCGGAGGCACCCTGAGACTTTGCACCAATTGTACTTCAGTCTTTTTTTTTTTTTTTTGTAGAGACAGAGTCTCACTTTATCGCCCTTGGTAGAGTGCCATGATGTCACACTGCTCACAGCAACCTACAACTCCTGGGCTTAGGCGATTCTCTTGCCTCAGCCTCCCGAGTAGCTGGAACTACAGGCGCCCGCCACAATGCCCGGCTAGATTTTTTTTTTATTTTATTCTTTTTTTTTTTTTTAATTGAGAAAGAGTCTCACTTTGTTGCCCTCAGTAGAGTGCCATGGCGTCATGAGGTAGCTCACAGCAACCTCAACCTCTTGGGCTCGAGCAATTCTCTTGCCTCAGCCTCCCAAGAAGCTGGGACTATAGGCACCCACCACAAAGCCTGGCTATTTTTAGAGATGGGGGTCTTGTTCTAGTTCAGGTTGATCTTGAACTTGTGAGCTCAGGCGATCTGCCCACCTCAGCCTCCCAAAAGTGCCAAGATTGCAAGCATGAGCCACCACGCCCGGCTTTAGGATTTTATTTTAGTTCACAGGTATATGGTATCAGATTGAAAATGAAATAGGAAAGAACACAACACCTGAGCAGAAACCCTAGCAAGGCAGGGAGTCCTCAGACATGCGCCCTTCTGGGGAAGGGTGTTCCAGGCAGAGAGTATGGAGTGCAGATTGTAAGGTGGCAAGACCGCCACAGCCTGGGAGGTGTGTTCAAGGAATGGCCCCCAACTGCTTCTCCTCCCTTCCTAAAACAACAATCCTTTCTCCTTGCTCCTTCTGCCAGAAGTCACATAGCTTCTGTATACTTTTCTTTCTTTCTTTTCTTTTTTTTTGAGATAGAGTCTCATTTTGTCGCTCCCAGTAGAGTGCGCTCACATCACAGCTCACAGCAACCTCAAACTCTTGGGCTCAAGTGATTCTCTTGTCTCAGCCTGAGTAGTTAGGACTACATGCACCTGCCACCACAGCTATTTTTAGAGATAGAGTCTCTAGCTCAGGCTGGTCTTGAACTTGTGAGCTCAGGTCTTCACACCTCAGCCTCCCAAAGTGCTGGGATTAAGGTGTGAGCCACTGTCCCCGGCAAGACTGAATTTCTTTTATTTTATTTTTTATTTTATTTATTTATTTTTTATGCAGTTTTTGACCAGGGCTGGGTTTGAACCCGGCACCTCCAGCATATGGGACCAGCGCCCTACTCACTGAACTACAGGCACTGCCCAAGACTGAATTTCTTACAAACTCAATTTTCGGCCCGAGATGTGAAACAATGATCTCTCTTAAAATTTCTTTCTGATTGCTGTGTTGACTGGGATTGGAGGTGGCCCCAAGACTGGTGGCTAAGAGTAAGGGAGCTGGGGCTGGACTTGGGTAGGGGGTATGGAAGGGCAGCAGAGAGTGAACAGGACAGGGATTCTTAGGAACCAAGTGGACAGGCCAATGAGGGGAAAGGAGAGAGGGAGACATCCAGGTCTCTGGCCTGGGCACCGGGAATCACAAAGGCCCTTGAGATGGGGACTAGAAGGAGGAGCAGGTTTAGGGGTGACACTGTGGTTAGTGTGGAAAATGATAGGACTGAGAGCCCAAAAGGAGGTATCCAGGATGAAGCTTAGAGCTCCAGGGAAAACAAGAGCCTGAATCTGACCCTAAGCCCAAAGCAGTGATAGCTCACATCTGCCATTTGAGTCTCACCTTCCTTACTTTGCCATACATCATGCATCACCTGTGTACTGAACTGCTTAATAGTTTCCTTTAAATCAACTCTTTTTTTTTTTCATTGCCACAACCTTAGCAAGTTGAAAAACACAAATTTGTTATCTTACAGTCTGGAGGTCAGAAGTCCAAAATGAGTATTAAGGGTTTAAAATCAAAAGCTGAATTCTTTCTGGGGGCTCCAGGAGAAAATCTCTTCCTTGTCTTTTTCAGCCTGGGTGTCTGCATCTCTCGGCTGTGGCCATGCCACTCCCACCTCTGCGTGCGTCATCATCCTTTCTCCAACTCTGACACTCCCGACACCCTGGGCCTGCAGATGAGGTCCCAGGTACCTCCCACATCTTGGTGGAGGAGCCCAGGGGTGTGAGGCCCCTATTCATCACTGAGTCCTGACACAGTCCCTATTGGCCACGCCTCTTCGAAGGGCAGATCAGCCTGTGGGGAGAGGTGGGAGGCTGTGTCATAAGGGCAACGGGTCCCACCCTCTCCTCCATCTATAGCCGGATGGGTAGTCACCTGGGCTCCCGGACCCGGACGGTCAGGTCTGTGCAGCGTCCGCCTACGATGCCACTGGCGCAGGGAGGCGCGGGCCTCAGAGCTGAGCCCCTGGGGCGCGCGGCCCACATCGGGCTGGTAGTGGGCAATGTGGTGCAGCGCCCCAAACCACGTGGTCAGGTAGTAGCCAGCTGGGGGCAAGAAGACGAGGTCAGCAGGAGCCTCTTGGCTTCCCTGATCGTCGGAAATCCCCCTGCTGTTTGCCCGCCTTCCCTCCTGCTGCCGGGGAAGGGGTTCAGGCGACCTTAGGGTGCCTTCAGTTGGGTCCCAGCGTTCTGGAGGTGGGGCTCACCCTCTCCCCGTAGCTCGTCCGGATCCAAGAGCTCCATAAGAAACTCCACGTCCAGCTGTGTCTCCCCAATATGGGGACTCCAGATGAGTTCCTCCGTCAGGGCCGGCAAGAAGGCGTCGGCTCCCAGGGGTTCTGGGGAAGCGGGAGGACCTTCCATCCGATCTGAGGTGGATGCCCCTCCACCTTGTCTCCCTGGCAAACGCCTCCTACCAGAATCTCCAGGACCCCGTAGGCACCTCCCACTAAAGCAAGGTGACTTCTCCCACGACCGACCAACGGGTAGACACCCCCTACCTGCCCCCTCTACCCCTCAAGCCGCTCCCCACTCAGGTAGATACCGGCTCCTCCTTTACCCGTGTTTTCACCACTAGCCAGGCCCGCGTAGACATCACCGCACACCGCTAGCAGGAGAGCCACCTTGCGGCGCGGGGCGCAGGCCGCGTGGAGGTGCTCCAGGCGCGCGTGGATGCGGCTCCGCAGGGAGGGGGCGGGGCTCTGCCCCTGAGGCCCCGCCCCAGCCCGCAGGGCTATTTGTCTTCGTCGCAGTTGCCGCAGCTCCCGGACACGGAGTGTACGGAGTCGCGTCCACAGGGCAGGCTTCAGCGGCGCCAGCACCGCCCGGCACACAGCCTCCTCCACCGCGGGGCCTGCGGGGGTTAGGCCAACAGGCGAGGGCAGGGCCCCAGGCTGACGTCGCCCTCCTGTGCGCTCCACCGACCCACCCTGGCAGACCACCACCCCTCCCTAGCTTCTGGTCACCTGCAAGTATAGACAGGTGTGAGCACGTGTGGAAGAGGGAGCCTGGGTGTGAACTTGTGCGCATAACAAGGGGTATGTCCTGTCGACACACGTGTGAGTTAGAATGAGTGGTAGGAAAGGGCGTGTAAATGGAAAAAGAAACAGGTGTGCAGGGCAGAGGCGAGAAAGAAGCTAGCTGTGAACCCGTGGGGGTTCCTTTTCCCATTACCAAGCTCCCCCTCCTTCTGGGGCACTCCCGGTCTCTGGCTCCCAAAGACAGCCCTGACGTTGGGGTCCTTTGCCAAGTGATCCTGGAGGTCAGTAAGAAGGTGCCGCACATCCTGAAGCAACTCGGTGGCTGGGTCCCCAGGCCTGTGGGGACCCCCGGAACCCGAAGTGAGGCGTGCCCGAAGGCTCCGGTACTGCCGGGCCACATAGGTGCTCCGGGCCTTGGCCAGAGCTCGAACGTGAACGGTCAGCACGTCGTCAGGGCCTTCCTCTTCATCTTTATAGTCCTCCTCGTCCTCGTCCTCGTCCTCCTCCACGAGGCTGGCCAGAACTGGGCCGGGGTGGTGTACTTCTGGGCTGAGCGGGCCTTCCACCCAGGGGACACTGTGAGGGGCAGTGTTCCTGGGGGCTGCACGTGAGGAGCGGGTTGGGTCTCATCCTTGGGACCAGTGGCTCCCTCATTCCTCAGGGCCGAGGGCCTCTCCCAGCTAACCTGGATCATGTCTCTGGGCAGTCTCTGGCTCCATGTCTTGGGAGGTGTGTTCCAGGCCCCAGCCTCTGTGGGTCTCCAGGTGGAGCTGGTTCACCACGGAAAGCACCCTCTTTGAGCTATCAGGTTGGACTCTCCCGATCTGCAGAGAATCTGGGACCAGCAAAAGTGAGTTGTCCTAGGTGTCTAAGGGGCACCAGGACTTAGTTCCTAGCCTTGTTTGCTGCAGGTACTGAGTCTTGGTACCTGGGCCCCCCACCCACACTCAGACCCCAAAGTCTGGGCCACCAGTCCACTTATCATTTAGACTTGAGTGTCCAGGACCCCCAGTGCCCTCCTCCCCCAACCCTCTCTGTTAGGACCCAGGAATCCAGGCCCATCTCCCCTCCTCCCACAGGGACTGCAAAGTCCAGGCCCCCAGTTCTCTCCAGCCCCCCACTCTATCTTCCCTCAGGCCCAGTACTCTGGTCCTTCAAGTTGCATCCTCTGGACCAAGGAGGCTGGTAAGTTGGCCTCTCTCTCTCCTTTGGAGAGCTCTGACTCACCTGTGTGTTCATCTCTAGGCCCCAGAGTGGGAGGGGGCAAGAGCAGAGTTCTGGGCAAAATGTCTCTGACAATAGATAAGTGGAAGCCACATGTGAGTGGGGTATCTTAGAGAAGAGTCCCTTTAGCCCCTTTAATAGGTGACTTGTACCTGCTGGCTGACAGGAAGGCCAGGAGATGGGGCAGGTCTGGCATACATAGGTTGGAAGATTTCAGGGATACACCTCGGGGAAGGGGACAAGGAAAAATGAAAAATAAGCATTTTTTTTCTTTGAGACAGAGTCTCAAGCTGTCATCCTGGGTAAAGTGCTGTGGCATCACAGCTCACAGCAACCTCCAACTCCTGGGCTTAAGTGATTCTCTTGCCTCAGCCTCCCAAGTAGCTGGGACTGCAGGTGCCCACCACAACACCAGGCTGTTTTTTGGTTGTAGTTGTCATTGTTTGGCAGGCCTGGGCTGGATTCGAACCCGCCAGCTCTGGTGTATGTAGCTGGCACCTTAGAAGCTTGAGCTACAGGTACCCAGCCAGCATTTTTTTTTTTTTGAGAGAGAGAGAAAGAGAGAGAGAGAGAAAATGTCACTTTGTCACCCTCTGTAGGATGCAGTGCCATTATAGCTCACAGCAACCTCTAACTCTTTTTTTTTTTTTTTTGAGACAGAACCTCAAGCTGTCACCCTGGATAGAGTGCGGTGGCATCACAGCTCACAGCAACCTCCAATTCCTGGGCTCCGCCTCCCAAGCAGCTGGGACTACAGGCGCCTGCCACAACGCCCGGCCATCCTTTGGTTGCAGCCGTCATTGTTGCTTGGCGGGCCCGGGCTGGATTCGAACCCGCCAGCTCAGGTGTACGTGGGCTGGCGCCCCAGCCCGCTGAGCCACAGGCGCCGAGCAAGCAACCTCTAACTCTTGAGCTCAAGTGATCCTGTTGCTTCAGCCTCCTGAAAAAAATAGAAAAACTGAGGCAAGAGAATAGCTTGAGCCCAAGACTTAGAGGTTGTCATGAGCTATGATGCCACAGCACTCTACCAAGGTTGACAACTTGAGAATTTGTCTTTTTTTTTTTTTGAAACAGAGTCTCACTATGTCGCCCTTGGTAGAGTGCTGTGGCATCACAGCTCACAGCAACCTCAAACTCTTGGGCTTAAGTGATTCTCTTGCCTCAGTCTCTCAAGTAGCTGGAACTGTAGGTGCCCACCCCAACGCCAGGCTATTTTGTTGTTGTTGTTGCAGTTGTCATTGTTGTTTAGCTGGTCAGGGTGGGGTTCGAACCTGCCAGCCTTGGTGTATGTGGCTGGTGCTGTAACCACAGTGCTACAGGCACTGAGCTGAGACTCTGTCTTAAAAAAAAAAAAAAAAAGCAGGCAAGTTCACGGCCTTCCTGCAGCTTACCTTTTTGGGGGGGAGGAGAGACAGACAATAAACAAGTAAACAAAGATAAGTGTATGAAAGCTATGAATGAAATGGGGTGATTGAAAGTCACTGGGGGCTATTTTAGCTGTGACGGTTTAGGAAAGTTACATTTCTGCAGAGGCTTAAAGGATGGAGAGAGCATTCATGCAGGGAGAAGAAAAGAAAGGCCCCTGAAGTTGGAACACAGTTAGCATCCTCAAGGAACAGAGAGGAGGACAATGTGGCTAGGGCAGGGTGAATGAAGGGCATTGGGGGGGAGGTCGGCAGGGGATAGATCGCACGGCACCCTATAGGCCATGATGAGGAGTTAAAATTTGTATCTAAGGGGCGGCACCTGTGGCTCCTGCTGGAGGTGGCGGGTTCAAACCCAGCCCCGGCCAAAAAACTGCAAAAAAAAAAAAAAAAAATTTGTATCTAAGGATGTTA
The DNA here is from genome assembly GCA_963574655.1 of Perodicticus potto. Classification (NCBI taxonomy): domain Eukaryota; kingdom Metazoa; phylum Chordata; class Mammalia; order Primates; family Lorisidae; genus Perodicticus; species Perodicticus potto. The sequence goes on from CAUYRH010008685.1 coordinate 7,701, forward strand.
CATATTCCTTGTGGGATTTAGGGCAGGGGTGTAGCACATCTAATTGATGTTTGAAAATACCACTCCAGGTGCTATACTCAGAGTGGATTGCAAGAAGGAAAGGTCAGGAGCAAGGAAACCAGAGAGGAGGCCACTACGGTTGACTAGACAAGTGGTGATAGTGGCTCAGAGTAGGGTGATGGACCCAGACAGAGAATGGGACAAGTCAGGAGATACTTTGGAAATAAAGCTGATGGTTCTTGGTGATAAATTTACTGTGGACTAGAAACTCAGGGGGAGGTGCCTCACCTCCAGGAAACTTCTGGATCTGGTAGCTGTTGACTTCCCCTGGCAAAGGTCCTGTCCTCAACACCAGGTCCTGGCTGGGGTCATGTCCTGTGACCAGGAAACTCTAGGGGGTGGAGGCAAAGGTCAGCTTAATGAAGGTGTGTGCAGCAGCTGTCTATTACTTTTTTTTTGGCCGGGGCTGGGTTTGAACCCGCCACCTCTGGCATATGGGGCTGGCGCCCTACTCCTTTGAGCCACAGGTGCTGCCCAGATGTCTATTACTTTTGCCTGCCTAGCACCCATTTCTCTTATTTTGGGTTCTACACCCCTTTAGGGAAACCCTGTCCCTACTCTCAGGGCATGCAGGAGAGACTGGCTTCCCCCATGCCCCAGGGGTGGGCCCATGACCTGACCTAGCCAGTAGGATGACTGTGCTCTCTGCCTACTGTTTGGTTCAGGGATGGGCATGTGATCCAAGCTCAGCCAATGGACATCTTCCACAGGATGACTCTTTTTTTTTTTTTTTTGAGATGGAGTATTGCTCTGTCTCCCTGGGTAGAGTGCATGGCATATAGTTCACAGAAGCCTCAAACTCCTGGGCTGAAGCTATCCTCCTGCTTCAGCCTCCCAAGTAGTTGGAACTATAGGCGCCCACCAGAACACCCAGCTAATTTTTATACTTTTAGTAAAGACGGGGTCTCGCTCTTGCTCAGGCTGGTCTCAAACTCCTAAACTCAAGCAATCCACCTGCCCCAGCCTCCCAGAGGGCTAGGATTACAGTTATGAGCCACCGAGCTTGGCCTAAGAGGTCTCTTTCTACACTGGTGTTGCTAAGCTGTTGGGATGTATCCCTGAGCTAGGGACAACCATTTTTGCTACTGCAAGGACAACCGCCTCCTGAGGAAGAAGTTCTCATATATCCTGTTCACTGCCCTCTCCAAATCTATCCCATGTTTTTTTTCTTTTTTGTAGAGACAATCTCATTTTGTCACCCTCGGTAGAGTGCCATGGCATCACACAGCTCACAACAACCTCCAGCTCTTGGGCTTAGGCGATTTTTTTGCCTCAGCCTCCCGGGTAGCTGGGACTAGAGGTGCCCGGCACAATGCTCGACTATTTTTTTGTTGCATTTCGGCCAAGGCTAGGTTTGAACCTGCCACCGTCGGTATATGGTGCTGGCATCCTACTCACTGAGCCACAGGCGCCGCCCTCTACCCATATTCTTTGCAGAAGTCTTTGTTGAAGGCATTAAAACCAGTTAGGAGAAATGGATAGTGATTGATATGGGGAGTAGTTCTCAGCTCCAGTTCTGTAACTCTGAAGGGAACTTTTAAAAATATTGCTACCCAGGCCCCATGTGTATATTCTGAATCAATTGTGAAGCCTTTTATATCTCCTGGTAAAAGAATCAGAGCAACTCGTGGGCGCCTCCTTTCCTCCTGGAATGCACACATATATATGGACCTGGGGCAATCAAGAAGGAAGCTCAAGAGAATGGTGGAGAAGCTGGCCTTGAACTAGAACCAGCAGCTGCTTTTCTGGTTACGTTAGATAAATGCCTATTTGTTTCAGTCACTATAGAGCAGGCATTTGTTACTTATAGCCCAAAATATCCAAAATTTCCCACAGTTGAAAGCAAAGCCAAGACATGGGATAAAGAGAAATTCACGGCTCAGCACTTGTAGCTCAGCGGCTAGGGCACCAGCCACATGTTCAAAACTGGCCCGGGCCTGCCAAACAACAATGACAACTACCACAACAAAAAAATAGCCCTGCGTTGTGGCGGGCACCTGTAGTCCCAGCTACTTTGGGAGGCTGAGGCAAGAGAATTGCTTAAGCCCAAGAGTTTGAGTTTGCCGTGAGTTGTGACACCATAGCACTCTAGCAAGGGTGACATAATGAGAATCTGTCTCAAAAAAAATAATAATAAAAGGGCGGAGCTTGTGGCTCAGTGAGTAGGGTTCCGGCACCATATAACATGGGCAGTGGGTTCAATCCCGGCCCCAGCAAAACTGCAACAAAAAAATAGCCGGGCTTTGTGGCGGGTGCCTATAGTCCAGCTACTTGGGAGGCTGAGTCAAGAGAATCACCTAAGCCCCAGAGCTAGAGGTTGCTGTGAGCTGTGACGCCACAGCACTCTACCAAGGGTAACAAAGTGAGACTCTGTCTCTAAAAAAAAAAATTAAAGAGAGAAATTTATAAGTTTTTTTCTTTTTTCTTTTTTGTAGAGACAGAGCCTCATTTTATCACCCTCAGTAGAGTGCTGTGGTGTCACAGCTCACAGCAACCTCCAGCTCCTGGGCTTAGGCGATTCTCCTGCTTTAGCCTCCCGAGCAGCTGGGACCACAGGTGCCCTCCACAATGCCTGGCTATGTTTCTTTTCTTTTTTTGAGAGTCTAACTGTCACCTTGGATAGAGTGCCATGGGTCATCATAGCTCACAGCAACCTTGAACTCCTGGGCTCAAGCAATTCTCCTGCCTCTGTTTTTCTGTTTTTAGTAGACACAGGAGTCTTGCTCTTGATCAGGTTGTTCTCAAACTCCTGAGCTCAAGGGATCTGCCCACCTTGGCCTCCCAGAGTGCAGGATTACAGGGGCGATTGGCCCCATAAGTTGTTTGAAGCTCAAGATCCAGATCTTCCTGAAACTACTTTTATTGCTTTCCAGTCATTTGAATCAATAATTAGCCTTTTTGGTTTGCACATTTTGTGTTGTTTGTCCCTAGTAACCAGTAGGGTCGTGACTGATACAAGATGTCATGCGAAGATCAGAACATGTTCCCAGCTGTGAGGACTCACCCCCGGGGGCCACAGCTCCACAAGGGCCTCTGCATTCTGGGCACCCAGCTCTGGGACTTGCCATACTCCCCATGTCCTCTGCAGGCGAAGAAGTGGCTCTGGGGTGTTGAGGATTCCTAAAGGGATCTCACCTGCTCCATTCACCTGCAATGGGACCAGCCTAGAACGGGCAGGGTCCAGAAGGCCAGAGGTCAGCTGGACACTAAGGTGGGGTCAAAGGTACAGGAAGGGGCAACCCAGGGGAAAACGGTCAGAGATAGGGTTCAGGGGTCCTGCTGGGGGAGTTGGGCATTGAATAGAAGGGGTTTCTGGATCCAGGAGTGGGAGATGGAGACCTCGACCCAGTACCCTCACCTGTCCCCCTTGGAGGGGTCTGCAGAGGCCTTGTCCTCTGGCTGTGCCATCCTCAGGAGGCAGGAAGCCAGGCAGCCATGGTCTGGCCTCTGGTAGGGAAGAAGAGAAGACTCCCAGCTGCTCCGCCATGCTTATCATATTGGAATATTTACAACCCATATGGCAGAGACCCTGACCAATCAGAATGGAGCCCCTTGCTGTCCCAGGGGTTAGCTCTTTAGTCCTAGATGGTGGGGATATCTGGGGCTCCTACAAGAGAGGCCAGGGTGTCTTGGGGTAGCGGGAGGACCCAAAACAAGAACTATTTACCAGGTGGTAGGGAATATTTCACAATTTTAGCAACCAGTGAGGACGTGTGAACATGGGCCAGCTGTTAGCAGCTCTTGCCAAAACCCAGTGCCTGAAAAAGTTCTAGACTATTCTCTTTCTCCCATATGTATAATATATGTGTGTGTGTATGTGTATATATATATATATATATATTTTTTTTTTTTTTTTGATAGACTCTCACTTTGTCACCCTCGTTAGAGTGTTGTGGCGTCATAGCTCACAGCAACCTCAAACTCTTGGGCTCAAGTGATTCTCTTGCCTCAGCCTCCCAAGTGGCTGGGACTACAGGCACCCGCCACAGTGCCTGGCTATTTTTAGAGGTGGAGTTTCACTCTTGCTTAGGCTGGTCTCAAACCTGTGTGCCCAGAGTAATCCACTCACCTCAGCCTCCCAGAGTGCTAGGATTACAGGTGTGAGCCACTGCACCTGACCATTTTTGTTTTTGAGACAGAGTATCAAGTTGTTGCCCTGGGCAGAGTGCTGTGGCATCATAGTTCACAGCAGTCTGTGGCGTCATGTGGCGTCATAGCTCACAGCAGTCTCCAACTCTTAGGCTCAAGTGATCCTCTTGCCTCAATTTTTCTATTTTTAGTAAATAGACGGGGTCTTGCTTTTTGCTTAGGTTGATCTCGAACCTGTGAGCTCAAGCAACCCAACTGCCCAGCCTCAGAGTGCTAGCGTTTATAAGCATGAGCCATTGCACCCGGCTCTGTATATATATTTTATAGAGACAGGGTCTCACTATGTTGCTCAGCATGGTCTTGAACTCCAGGTCTCAAGCAATTCTCCCACCTGGGCCTCCTTACAGGAATTACAGAATTGAGCCACTGGGCTCCATACATTTGCCACATGTAATACAATATGCCCTCTTTCTCTTCCCACACCAAGAAGGTGGCCTTAAATTTTTCCTCCAACATTTTATTACGACAATTTTCAGATACACAGAAAAGCTTGAAGCATTCATTGTAAAGGGGACATCCATATGCCCACTACCTGGATTCTACCATGAACATTTTACTCTTCTTGCTGTATGGCACATTTATCTGTCCATCCATCCATCCATTCATCAGACCCCAATTCTGGCCAGGTACAGAGTCCTACAGTAGATTATCACGTGGGGCCCAGGGGAGAGGGAGGTGGGCAGCTTGGGCTTCTGCCCTCAGAGCCTTCCACTCTTGTTTGGGTGGATGAAGCAGGCAGATAGTAAGCAGCTAAAAAAGTAAATCAGCCTATTGACCAGAACCTCGGGGTGTTAGGAAGGAGGAGGGCAGGGGGCAGGTGCATCATGGAGGGGTGAGCAGTGTCAGGGAGAGGAGAAAGGAGGGGTCAGGGAAGGGAGATGCCTGCCCAGGGCCTAAGGGAGGATGAGAAGGATGGGGTGGTGCTGGGAAGGGCTAGATGGGGGCAGCTGCCTGGCACCTAAGGGGATACTGGGTGGGGAGGATGCCAGATGCTCAGTCCCTGGGGGCCCTACCTGTTCTCGAGGGAGGCCTGGAGTAGCAGGAAGTGAAAGTGTTCTTTGTAGAGAGGAAGCTGAGCAAGCAGGGGGAAGAGGCGGGGCTGGGGGTATTTGTAGTCAACCTTCCTCTCTTTCTGGGGGCTCAGGCCTTAACTGACTCAGCTATGGAGGGAGGAACTGTGGCAGGCTGGGAGTTCAGGGTGCAGAGCCATGGGTTCCCCCCCCCTTTTTTTTTTTTTTTTTTTGTAGAGACAGAGTCTCACTTTATTGCCCTTGTAGAGTGCCGTGGCGTCACACAGCTCACAGCAACCTCCAACTCCTGGGCTTAGGCCATTCTCTTGCCTCAGCCTCCCCGAGTAGCTCATGGGTCCCCTTTCATCACCCTTCCCTGTGTTTCTCATAAGAGCTTGGAAATGTTTTAGTTTCCTTACTGGCCCAAGACCTAACCCCCTCCCTCCACCTACTTCCCTGGCTGCCTACAGAAAGGAACAGGACCCAGACAGTTAGTTTTTGCTTTTAATTTGTCTCCAGTAAGTAACGTCTTCTGGCCTCCCGACATGGGCAGTGGGTTCAAGTGAAAGGGGCCCAGAACCCACTTTGGAAGTTGAAGAGAAAGACTAGGGAACCCTTCAGGCTCAGACCTGTCCCACCCTGCTAGGTGTGAGTTGTGTTTGGAGGGCCCACACACCCATCTGGGTAGGTTAGCTTTGATCTGTTTGGCCACAGGCCTTGGGAGCAGTAGAAAGAGTGGGGGCCGTAAGCTCCCTATCCTGGGATAGTTAGAAGTTCTGGGGTACTACTGGTCCCCTGGGGATAGTTAGAAATTAGGGAGGTTTCTCTTTACCCCTGGGGTGGTTATAGACTATGGCTGTTAGCTTTCGCTAAGGGCATCCATTCCTGTTTCCCTTCCAGGGGAACACCCTTCCCCAAGAGGACATTCTCCCTGGTAGGTGTCCCCAGGAAAAAGAACTGAGAGAGGGAGAGGGCAGACCCCTGGTGGGCGTGCCTCAGTCTGATGGCCTCTGACCCCTCCATCCGTGGAAGCACATTGCTTTTTTGGCTTTGGCTGGTTTGAGCTGGACTTCTGTCACTTGCTCAAAAGGGTCCTGAATGACTCGGACTGGAGAGGATCGGACTCTAGGAGAGGTTAGAGACTGGCTAAAGTTGGGTGGGGGGCAGCGGGGACTCTAGTTTTGGGAAGAACTGGTTAATAGATTGGGGGATGTTCTGAGCACCCCACACTAGAGCTGCAGGTTAGAGGGGACCCAGGGCTGGTTGGGACTCGGCTATCCCTGAGGAACTGGGTGTCCTTCCTGGGGGTGCAGTTGTCACTGGGGTTTCTGTCCTTCTGTGGTAGTCCTGGGTGCCTCCTTGGCAGGTGGTGGAGACTTTCGGGGGGAGCTTGAAGTGGTGGGGTTGGCGGCTTCTGACCCCAACTGGGTATCTATTCTGGCATGTTCCTTCTGAAAAAGGTCTTCCAGCTCCTTCTGTGGGGGCAGAGCTCACAGAAGTCAGAGGTCACTGTGCATCTTGGGGTCAAAGGACCCAAGGGGCAGAGGTGGGATACAGGGACTGGGCTTGCAATAGGCTGGGGTCCCAGGCTCCTTACCTTCCATCCCAGGAGGTCAGCAAGGGCCAGGCAGCCCTGGTCACAGTCACCCAGCCAGGCCACGTCCCTGCAGTGCGGCAGGATAATCAGAGCTCCCAGGCTTTTCTGAGACGGCGGCCAGCTTTTGGTCATCAGTCTGCCTGTGTGCCCTGCCTCCCTCCCACCTCGGCCTTGTCCCTTCCAGAGTGTACCCTCGCCCCCAGGCCCAGGTCTCACCTGTAGGCTTTCTCAGAGTCAAAATCCATGGTTCCTCCCAGGCCCATCATCATTCCAAGGAAAGGATCCCTCTGCGGGAAAGGCGAGTGGTTGGGTGTGGGGAGAGAGCTAGGAGCACAGACCCAGGAGCCAGGTGACCTGGGTTTGTATCCCAGCTTTGTAACTTTGGTCAAATGACTTGGTCTTTCTGTGCCTTGGTTTCCTCATCTGCAGAATGGGGCTAATCAGGGACCCTCTCCCCCACATAGGGCTGTGGAGTCGGTGAGTTAATACATGGAAATGCTCGTGTCTGGCCCATGCCATGTTTTTGCCTGTCTCCCTCTCAGTTCTTTTTCCTGGGAACACCTGCTAGGGAGAATGTCCTCTTGGGGAAGGGTGTTCCCCTGGAAGGGAAACAGGAAATGCAGTGTCTGGCCCATGCTATGTTTTTGCCTGTCTGGCATCCATTCCTGTTTCCCTTCCAGGGGAACACCCCGCTTCTCAGCAGGTGTTCCCCAGGAAAAAGAACTAAGAGAGGAGACGGCAGACCCCTGATGGGCATGCCTCAGTCTGACACCTCCATCCCTGGAAGCACATTACTTTTTTTTGTTTTTTTTGAGACTGAGCCTCAACCTGTCACCCTGGATAGAGTGCTGTGGCATCACAGCTCACAGCAACCTCCAATTCCTGGGCTCAAGCGAGTCTTCTGCCTCTGCCTCCCAAGTAGTTGACAGCCGCCCGCAGCAACGCCCGGCCATTTTTGGTTGCAGCCGTCATTGTTGTTTTGTGGGCCCGGGCTGGATTCGAACCTGCCATCTCAGGTGTACATGGCTGGCACCTTAGCTGCTTGAGCCACAGGCGCCGAGTCAGCACATTACTTTTTTGGCTTTGGCTGGTTTGAGCTGGAATTCTGTCACTTGCTCAAAAGGGTCCTGAATGACCCAGACTGGACAGTCAGGGGCAGCCTAGACTCTGACCCGTCTGGATTCTAGAATCCCTGAGTCTGAGCTGAGGAGTCCAAAACACTGGCATCTCTAGTGGGGATGCTCTCCAAGGCCTGTCCTCTAGTTCCCAAGGAAGCCGGTGGGAGGGGAGGGAGGACCCATGTGAGGACAGGGCAGGAGGAGGTAAGAATGGGGCTCACTCACCTGGCCGGCCTTCTCCTTGTTGATGAGCAGGCGTGGGGTAGAGAGAGGTGCCCTGGGGGGAAGCCAGCTGAGTGGGCAGGGCTGGCCCTTCCTGGCTCCCCCAGTCCGCAGCCACCCCCAAAGCCCCGACCCCAACCTACTTGCTGATGAGGGATGCAAAGGGCTGCACCTGTAGGGAGGTGCCCATGATGACCAGGAGGTCCGCCTTCAGGAAGTCCTGTGGGGGCAGAGCAAGTGAGGGCTCAGGGACCCTCTGCCCAGAGCAAGCCACCTTCCCCGCCCTGCCCCAGGCTGCCCTCCCTCTTCTGGCACTTACTGACTGCATGCAGGAGAAGAAACGCGCCGGGAGGTTCTCGCCGAAAAATATGATGTCTGTGGTGGAGACAGACGGACAGACACAGAGACAGAATGAGACAGTGACGCTGGGAGACAGAGAAGTGGCAGGAGTAGAGCAGACCCGAGGGATCGGGGCGCAGCGGGGAGACAGAGGTGGCCAGAGGTTGGGTGGAAGTGTGGCCTTTGGGAAAGGGTCAGGGGAGGAAGGGGGATGGGTTCCCACCCAAATCCACGCTCACAGGTTCCTGGCCTCAAGGCTCACCAGGCTTCACCAGGCTCTGACATTTCTCACACTTGGGAGTCACGTCACTGAAGATCTTCTCTGAGTGTGGGGAAGGGAGAGAGAGAGAAGGCTGTGAGAGGCCCCGGGCGGGGGACAGTGGCCTCACCCCTATGCCCCTTCTTCCCCTGTCAACATACACACACTTCAGTCCCTCGAAAATCTCCTGGGTGTTTGCTCTGCTCAGAAACAACTTCCCTCTCTCTTTTTTTTTTTTGGAGGCAAGGTCTCACTTTCTTACTCTTGGTAGAGGGCCATGGCGTTATAGCTCAAAAGAACCTCAAACTCTTGGGCTCAAGCGATTTCTGTGACACACCCCCTCCTAGAGCCTGAACATATACCATCCTATGACAATCATCCTTTTATTGGTTAGGGATTTAGGAAGATTAAAAGTATTTCTGTCACGTGCAACCCACAGAATCCTTTCTTTTGAGATATGTTGCCCTCAGTAGGCTGCTGTGGCATCACAGCTCACAACAACCTCAAACTCTTGGGCTTAAGCGATATTTTTGCCTCACCCTCCCAAGTAGCAGGGACCACAGGCACCCACCACAATGCTCAGCTATTTTCTTGTTCTAGTTGTCATTGTTGTTTAGTTGGCTCGAACCCGCTAGCCTTGGTGCATGTAGCTGGCTTCCTACTCAATGAGCTATGGGCACTGATCCTTTTTTTTTTTTTTTTTTTTATTGTTGGGGATGCATTGAGGGTACAAGAAACCATGTCTTTTTTTTCTTTTTTGAGACAGAGCCTCAAGCTGTCACCCTGGGTAGAGTGCTGTGGCATCACAGCTCATAGCAACCTCCAATTTCTGGGCTCAAGCGAGTCTCCTGCCTCCTCCTAAGTATCTGGGACTACAGGTGCCCGCCACAACTCCCGGCCATTTTTTTGGTTGCAGCCGTCGTTGTTTGGCCCGCCCAGGCTGGATTCGAACCCGCCAGCTCAGGTGTACATGGCTGGCGCCTTAGCCACTTGAGCCACAGGCGCCGAGCCTTATCCCTTTTTTTTTTTTTTTTTTGCAGTTTTTGGCCAGGGCTGGGTTTGAACCTGCATATGGGGCCACCGCCCTACTTCTCTGAGCCACAGGCGCCATCCTCTTTTTTTTCTTTGAGACAGAGCATCAAGCTATCACCCTGGGTAGAGTGCCATGGCATCATAGCTCACAGCAACCTCCAACTCCTGGGCTCAAGCGATTCTCCTGCCTCTGCCTCCAAAGTAACTGGGACTACAGGCGCCTGCCACAATGTCGGCTATTTTTTGGTAGCAGCTGTCATTGTTGTTTGCTGGGCCGGGCTGGATTCAAATCTGCCAGCTCAGGGGTATGTGGCTGTCGCCTTAGATGCTTAAGCCATAGGCACCAAGCCTTTTTTTTTTTTTTTTTTGAGACAGAGCCTCAAGCTGTCACCCTGGATAGAGTGCCGTGGCATCACAGCTCATAGCAACCTCCGATTCCTGGGCTCAAGCGAGTCTCTTGCCTC
>CAUYRH010008689.1:0-19875 GCA_963574655.1 Perodicticus potto
TTTTTTGAGACAGAGCTTCAAGCTGTCACCCTGGATAGAGTGCCATGGCATCACAGCTCATAGCAACCTCCAATTCCTGGGCTCAAGCGAGTCTCTTGCCTCCGCCTCCCAAGTAGCTGGGACTACAGGTGCCCACCACAACGCCCGGCCATTTTTTTTTTTTTTTTTTTGGTTGCAGCTGTCATTGTTGTTTGGCGGGCCCGGGCTGGATTCGAACCTGCCAGGTCAGGTGTACGTGGCTGGCACCTTAGCCCGTTGAGCCACAGGCGCTGAGCCAACAATTTTCTTGTTAGATGTTTAATTAGGATGATTCACAAATGGATCAATTATTCTTCCTATTGAAATATATATTTCATGATTTGCCATACAGGTATCGAAATTCATTTAAACATACGAAGCAGGTACTATTTAGTCGTCTAATCAGCAAATAGCATCTTTTACATTTTCCAAGACTGCTGTAAAACCTCTCCTACCATTCCATATGCCTAAATATCTACCCATACATCCTAGTTTCCCTCTAAGCCTTACTCCTGATAAAAATCAGGAACCTGGGAACAAATAGGAAAAAGAAGAAGAGCACATTACTTCACAGGCTCACTGCCTTGTTTCCTTCAAGCCTGTTTGCTTTTTACTTTTATATTTATTTATTTATTTATTTATTTATTTATTTATTTATTTATTTTTTGCAGTTTTTGCCCGGAGCCAGGTTTGAACCTGCCACCTCCGATATATGGGGCTGGCGCCCTACTCCTTGAGCCACAGGCACCACCCTCTTTTTATTTTTTATTATTATTAATTCCTGGAAAGGTGAGGCCACATTGATAATGGAAATAGAGAGCTGTGGACCAACATGATAACATACGTGGGCAAGATTACTCGAGATACCCACGTATGGGCAGGCTTGCCTTAAGCAGGTGTAGAAAGTGAGTTGGGCAGGGACCCCTATCTTTCAGGTAAGGGCAGGATGGAAATTGAGTAGCACACAGAACTGCTGTTGGATTTTATTTTTCTTGGCAATAATAACAAAGACTAGCATGGGTTGATTGGTTGTGTATTTACCAGACACTCCTCCAAACGCTTTATATGCATTGCCTTATTTAGTCTACACACAACCCTCTGGGTTAAATACACAATAATATTGCTGTTATTATTCCCATTTTACAGTTGAGAAAACTAAAGTATAGGTGATTCGACAGATGGAGAATAGCACTGTACAGAGGTTATGTATACTTTAGTTGGGAGCAATTAATGCATAATTGGTATTTTTCTGCATTTGGGCAAGGTTTCTCTTTACAGTACTCACAGATGGTGTCAAAATATTTAGCCAAGTTCTTTTGGCTCTCTGAGCAGCACCATGGCGATTGGCAAGAACAAGCATCTTACAAAAGATGAAAGGTTGCAGAAAAGGTTGGTCCATTTTCTAAAAGTAATGCTATGTTCAATATAAGAAATACTGGAAAAACACTAGTCACCAGGACTCAAGGAAACAAGATTGCCTTGGATGGTCTCAGGGTCCTGTTTGAAGTGAGCTCTGCAAATATGCAAAACAATGAAGTTGTACTTAGAAAATTTTAGATGATTAAGTGAGGATGTTCAGGGTAAACGCTGCCTGACTAACTCCCAGGGCCTGGATCTTGATTGTGGGTGGCAGATCATAGCTCCTGCTGATATTAAGACTACTGATGGTTATTTGTACCATCTGCTCTGCTTGGCTTTACTAAAAATAGTCAGATATGGAAGACTTCTTATGCTGAGCATCCACAGGTCCACCAACTTTGGAAAAAGACAATGGAAATCATGACCTAGAGGTGCAGACCCATGACTTGAAAGGCGTGGTCCATAAGTTGATTTTGGACAGCACTGGAGAAGACACAGAGAAGACGGGCCAGCCTATTTATCTCCATGATCTCTTTGAGAGAACAATCCCAATGCTGAAAGGAGCCCAAGTTGGGATTGGTTGGGGGAAACTCGTGTAACTTCACGGTGAGGGTAGTAGTTCTGGAAAAGCTACTGGGGATGACGCAGGTGCTAAAACTGAATGAGCTGATGGACATGAACCACCGGTGCAAGAACTGACTTAAACTTCAGATTTTTAATAGTGACAAATAAAAAGTCCTATTTGTGAAACACAAATTATTTCATCAAAATATTTATCAGCTTATAAAGCCAGGCATCATCTACCTGTCAGGATAGGCTCTGGTAGTGGCTCAGATGCAAAAGACCTGAAAACCTTGCTATATTATGGGTTAACTTTTTGGTTGTTAAACCATGAGGGGACTCTCAGGGAAGGAGCCAGGGTAAAGGGGTGGGATCCTATTTATCTATTATAGCAAAAGTATTTCAGCATTTAATTCTTATTAAGTAATTAAAGTAGTTTATATATAATTGACCATCTCATAAGTTACTGAAATACTTAATCAAAATAACCAGCATGGCTGTATTGGTGTTACCAACTCTTGAAGAGTGGGGGCTCCCCGGCTGGCAGTCTGTTCCCTCCACTCCCTCCAGGAAACAGCCCCCTGAGAGTACCTTTCTGGCAGTGAAGCCCCTCGAAGCCCAAGGGGCAGTCGCATTCATAGCCGTCCTTCCTGGGCCTGCAGCTGCCCCCGTGGGTGCAGGGGGCTCCCACGCAGGGGTGGGCTGCGTTCTCCACGTTCACGCCAGATGTGAAGTCATGTTTCACGTGGATGGTTCGGTCATTCAGGATGATCTTGGGAGAGAAAAATGTAAAGAAATTCAGGAATTAAGGAAACACCTTTGTAGTCTTTATAGAACTTTCCTCACTACTCATCTGAGCTACACACAGGGAGATTAATCGTTTTAAGTCCAATTCCTACTTTTGGTTTTGTAAATGATGCGGGAGCAGAAATGATTACATTTGGTACATCTGGGAGAATCTGCAGACTAAAGCACTCCCTGATTCTGGAAGACTCGCCTCTTGGGAAGGTTGTAAAGAAGTCCCAGGAAATACAGTTTGGGTTTTCAACTTCTCTGCACAGTAGAATCGCCCAGGGTGCTTTGAAGGAATATTAATGCCCTCCTAGACCAATTGAACAAGAACCTCTGAAGGTGAGACTCAAGTGTCAGTAACGTTTAAAAGCTTCTAAGAATCACCTGGGAAGATTCAACCACTGTTGAGAGAAACTGCTATAAAGTGGAGTGGGGCGAGCACAAAACCCGGAGCTGTGGAGGCAGGAAGTGGAGGGAGGGCACTGGCTTCTGGTGACCGTGACTTCAGAGACCCTCCTGCTGTACTTCCCTGTGCTCTGCCCAGTGCTCTTGGGTCATCTCCTAAATTCCATCAACTAGGCCTCTCCAATTGTCCTGCTCACTCCTGCGACACTCCTTCCCCAGTAGTCCTGAATTCCCTGACTCCACATCCCTTTCCCCAGCACTGAAAAGAGAAGTGACCCTCAGGTCACATCCATGACACCACTGTGCATGTACTTCCCCAGACCAGGGCGCTCCTCTCCTCCCTCCCCTGCAACGTGGCTCTGGCAAAAGTGATGAATTCTGAGGAGTTACTGGGTTCCCTAGCCCCAGATAAATAGACCTAACTTTTTCAGCCCTTGACTTGGAATGTGAACTTATTTTGAGCTGTTGCCGGCTTTGCAGAACTTGGAGACAGGCAGGACACCACTGTGCATGTACTTCCCCAGACCAGGGTGCTCCTCTCCTCCCTCTCCTGCAACGTGGCTCTGGCAAAAGTGATGAATTCTGAGGAGGACTTACTGGGCTCCCTAGCCCCAAATAAAGAGACCTAACTTTTTCAGCCCTTGACTTGGAATGTGAACTTATTTTGAGCTGTTGCTGGCTTCGCAGAACTTGGAGACAGGCAGGACACCTCTCAGGGGAGCCCACACTGCCCAGGGGTTTATAAGAGGTTAGGTGTGGCACTTCCTGCCACTAATCCCAGTTTCCAAAGGCTTTCCTGGCCTTTGGAGAGCACTGGGAGAGTTGGAAGAACACTTTCCCCTAGTCCTGAGAAGCTGCGAGGGTAGCTAGAAGCCTCCTGCAATCTCCCCTCTCTACTGCAAGTGATGGGACCATGAGACTGAGTGGCGGGTGATGCCACAAACCAAGAGTGGTGCCGTTCACTGCAGGAAATAGCACAGCCCATCACTCAGGAGAGGGTGGCCTTTCTAGGGGGACAGGAGGGAAGGGCTGTGTGCAGTGTGAAGGGGGGCACAGCCTGAGAAGGGGGGCACACAGGAGGCGTCTTGGCATCTCAGCTCATTCCTAGGTGAGAATTTCAAACACAAGACTAAGCATGGCCAATCCCACTCCAGAAGGGTATGAAATGCCGTGCCCCTGACATCACAGTTCAGCCACAAAGGGAACACACGAGAGTCAGCAAATGCAGACTGCCTGATGCTGCCATCTGGGATGAGAGAGTCACAATCTCCAGGCCCTCCCAGCTTCCGGGGGTGCGGACCATGACAGGACCCCTTTCCCCGCCCGTCCTTTCCGCTCAGCCTCTCTCATACTTCATCTTAGGTCCGAAAAGGGTCTATGACCAACATGCCGCCGTTGGTTGCTAAAGGAAAACAGGTGCAGCTAACACAATTTTTCTTCAGACTCTGCTTCTGCCCAGTGTTTGGTGGTCCTGCGGCCACGAGCCAGGCCTGCTGCAGACAGAGCGGGTCCGCGGATGGAGGGACCCCGGCAGCCCCAGGGAAGGGAATAGGAGGGGGCAGGGGCCTCTTACTGAGTGTTTTTTCCTGAACCTTCTAGAAAAAGACTCTTTAATTGGTGCTCTTCAGAGCTTGCTTACATGAATAAAAACCACTACAGAGTGCCGGTGGTGGTGAGAGTTTGCCCTTATCCTCAGTAAACTGCAAAGTAACACCAAAGAGGCACCCAGGACCCAGGGTTGCTGTGCGCGTCCCTGTGGCTCCTTCCTAATGTCCAAGTGTCTGCAGTGACGGCATCCTCATGCCATCTGCCTCCTTTAGTAGTCCCAGGATACAGGGTGTCCCAAAAGTCACCATACACAGGGAAAAAAAATCATGTTTTGGTTGCAGCCGTCATTGTTGTTTGGCGGGCCTGGGCTGGATTCGAACCCGCCAGCTCAGGTGTACGTGGCTGGCGCCTTAGCCCGTTGAGCCACAGGCACCAAGCCGGAAAAAAAAAAATCATGTAATGGCGGATATTTTGGAATATGTTTGCAATCGGTGGGAAGAGAAGACTTCATTTGTGTGTGTAGAAAAACCTGGCCAACACATAGGGAATATTTAGTAAATATTCTGTAAAATTTTGTAATGAATATTTTGTAAATAAAAGTACACTTAGATACAATTTTCCATTTTGCCTATGTACGGTGACTTTTGGGACATGCTGTATTTTAGTGGATTTGCTATGAAAATTCATGTTCATTGAGTGGCATTTACGGAATGTCTGCTGGGCATAGAATCAGGTGGAGAGTTATAAGAAAGTGAGGTTGGAAAGCTATGCTGTGGGAGTTAAAAACTGAGACCTTAAAAATTTAAACATTTCCTCAAAGTGTCTTTCCTGGGTGCAGCAGATCACACCAACCACAACCCTCAACCCCACTGTCTGCAGTCAGGGCAGCACGGTCAACTGGAGAAAGAAGCTTCTACCTTCTGGAGGCTCCCGCTAAACGGTCTGTGAATGCCTGAGTTCTTCTTCACATCATCATAGTTGGGGACTCCGCCAATAAAAATGTCCGTATTGCACTTAATCTGTGTGAAGCCTCCCTGCCAAGAGATTAAAAACAAAGCACGGTATAACTTTAAAATAGATGGTTTAAACATCAAATGTGCCCTTGGTTCCTTGTTGAGGATCAAAGAGTCAAGACACCCTCATGACCCATCTCAACAATCTGTCCACATTTGGCCCTGACCTTCACACTATTTTGCATTGCTACCTACCACCTTCTTGAATGTTGGTAAATTTCTTAAAGTGTCTGAAACTCAGCTTAATCATCTGTAAAATGGGAGTCATCACATCTATGTCATAGCTATGTATGTCATGACTGTGGCAGATCTGCTGGTGCTCCCTGCAGGAAGATTAGATCCAAACTGTCAGCTCAGATGAGGCTGTGTGACTTGTTTTAGCCAACAGAGTGAGCAGAAGAGAGTCACTTCTGAGCAGCAGCTTGCAGAGCCAGGGAGTGTTTCACCATGCCTTTTCTCCCATTCCCTCCGTTCCTTCTGCCTGGATCTCAGATGAAAGCTGTAGCTAATCAATCATTGGTAGATAAGTATCATGAGTGAGAAATAAATCTGAGATCTCTGGGGGTGAATGCACTTTAGGGAACGTTAAGTTAGTTTTTCTTTTGATTTATGGAAAACAGCATTCAATCACTTATTTAAGAAATATTATTAGGTACCCGCTACATCCCAGGCATTCAGCAACTGAGAAAGACCCAGTCGCTGCTTTCCAGAGGTCTACCCCAGAAGGGCAGGGCAAGTTGGATTAGCATTGATGAGGACTATACAGTGACATTAGTGCTGTGCTAGGGGGCTCACACCCTACCCAAGATGCAGGGAGGTAGCCCTGGTGGCGAGGAGGAGTTAGGAGTGGAGATGCTGGAAGGTGAGGCTCAGAGGGAATGAAGTATAAGATAGAGGCAAGCAGGGGCCACACCAGGCAGGCTCTCTATGCCTTGTTAGGAGTTTGAACTTCACCTAAAAAGTAATGAGATTTAAGCAGGGGAGAGAGAAAGCTGTGTTTTAGGAAGCTCACTGGCCAGCCTGGGTAGAGGAGAGGGGACAGGGAGATCAGAGAAAGGAATGCTGGTTATCTGAGGGAGTGCTCCCCATGGTGGGGGCCAGTCAAGGAGCCTGGGAAATCTGTAGGTTCAGAGACTGAATTGCCCTGTGAATAGCCTTCAGGTGACTTTTAGGGTTCTTACTTAACTGGGAAGTTGTCATAGAAGCATAAGGACTTTCTGGAATTCTTTTGCCCCTCCAGGACACTGAACCAGACAGAAACTGTCGCCACAAACCCACAAGCATCTTTCCTTTGTCTTTGCTCTTAGCCAAAGTTAAAATAAGAGGAAAGGTGAAAGAGTGCAGGGTCAAGGCGGTTTCAGAGCAGCAGTTGTTTTGGAAAAACTTTGAGTCATGGTTGTGTCATCAAATGTGGTGGGGCCTCACGGAGCGGGTTCCTCTAGGCTGCCCTCAGAATCCTCCCTCCCCCTGACAGAGGCAGGGCTGCAGCTGCCACCCCCTGAGCAGACAGACCTCACCAAAGCGAGCCAACTCTGAGGTGAGGGGCTTTGTGTCTGGTCCTGCCACTTGTGTTTGGCTGGAAGTGGTTTGAGAAGCTGAGCAACCGTCCAGGCTGCATTTTCTGCAGCCCTCAGAACCATGGCCCTTCTTGGAGTCTTGCCTGGCTGGACTCAACCCTGGGCCCCTGGTACTTCTCAGTGCTGTTGGCTGAGCAACCCAGGGAGCAAGAGTCTGGACACAGGCTCTCAGGTGCCTAGGTTCAGGGTTAGCCCTGCAAAGTGCACTCTAACCCCTGCCCCCACCTACCTCTAAGCTCTAAGACCATTGCCCCATCAGCCACGCATCGAACATGATGTGGACAGCTGGGAGCAGAGTTCCTTGTGGGGAGAGACTCTGAACTCATTGAGATCAAGCACCAGGCCTTCCACTCTTGGCTCAGAGAGATCTCAGCAGAATGTCGCTCCAGAGACCTCAGCAGAGTGTCCCTCCAATGCACACACCGTAGCCACACCTGCCCGTGAGCTTCCTAGGTGGACAGCAACTCCTCCCACATTCTGGAGGCCAACAGGGAGGGCATAGGCTCTACCATGTTGAGTTTATTCTCCTTCTCCTTCCACAGTAATGGAAACTGTGAGGCGTGGTTTCTACCTTTGGGTTGTCTCTCAGATCCTAATGGCACACCTGTGTCCTGCAGAGCACCTTACTTACTCACCCCACTATTTACAAACACTCTCATCCTAAGCTTTTGTTCCTGTTTAAGGCCTAAAGAGATACAGTAGAATTTATTTTAAGCTGACATACAGCAAGGTATAAATTCATACGCTTCTAATTCTGTCTTGGACTAAAGTCAGCTCTTAGAACGTTCTGGATTGGACCAGAAGTAAAATCCAATTCCCTTCACCCTTCCTGCTTCCCTCCCTTCCTTCCACAAAAACACAGGGAGCACATATTTTCTCTTGTCAATCTCTTTCCCCACCAAAGGTCACTTTTCCTACCTTTTCTTTTTTCTACTAAACCATTTCCTTATTAGTATGCCCAAATTTCTCAACGCCCTCTTTAAATCTTGCTTTGTGCAGAATAAAGACTGGTGGGAACTAGGATAGGCTAATCTAAAGTCCCCTCTATTTTTAGAGAACTGTAAATTGTGTGTGAGTGCAGAATCCTGGTAGGCTATAGTTTGGGGCAAATCTTTTTTATTTCCTCTTTAAAATGTTGTTTTTCTTTGGATATGACCTTGGAAATAAAATTATGGAGGAAAGTTATAAATGTCAGTAGAAATTCTGTTCTGTTAAGGCCCTAATAGTACACTATTTATAATAATAATAATAATAATAAAATAATAAGTAAAGCTATTTGGTACTGACTTATGCATCAGGTACTCTTGTATTTTATGTATAAAATTCATTTAATCACCACAACGACTCTGTGAGGTAGGCACATTGTCATCACCATTATTTCCACTGAGATGAGGATAATGGTGAGATGAGGAAAGAGCAGTAGGAAGTAATGGAGCTCAACTGTGAGCCTTGGAGTCCAGTTTTACAGTCTTCTTGTCAGACATCCCCCCTTATACCACTGGCCCTAAACCTGGGTTCTTATCTGCTACATTGGGCTGCTGATAACAGCAAAGGTGGAGGTGGGAGTCAAGGGGTTGAAAAGAAACATTTTAAGTGCTGAGCTATTATTAACTCACTTATTCCTCACAACCACTCTGTGAGACCATTCTATTATTATCTTCATAGAGCTGAGGAGGACAAAAGTTAAGTAATTTGCCCAGGGGGAAGCTGGGATTTCAACCCCTGCATCCAAGCCCACGTGCTTCAACGCTACCCTGTGCTGCTTTTCTGCCAGGGTAGGTAGAAAGCAGTAATACCCTTCTCACTAACCATCAGGGGCAAAGGTGTGTCCTTCTTACCTCTGCCATGCCCTCTACCACCTTCTGCTTATCCACCTGTAAGATACCGTTCTTTGCCGTGCGAGATACATGCAGCTCATGCCAGCTGCCCAGGGTGAGGGGATCTTCACTCCTATTGAAGGAAGATGTGACATTAATTTTACGTGTCAACTTGACTGGGATAAAGGATGTCCAGATAGCTGAGCTGGCAAGGCAGTATTTCTGGGTATATGTGTGAGGGTGTTTCTAGAAGAGATTAGCATCTGAATGCATGAATGGAGTACAGAAGAAGGCCCTTTCCAATGCCTGAGGCCATCATTCTACCTGCTGAGAGTCTGAATTGAACAGAAAGGAGGAGGGAGGTGGATTTCCTCTCTCTTCTTGAGCTGAGACATCTATTTTCTCCTGCCCTTGGATGCTGGCACTCCTGGTTCTCCGATCTTTAGATTTGGACCCAGGACTCACACTATTAGCGTTCTGGTACTGAGGCCTTTGGGCTGGGAATGGGGCTTGTGCCATTGGCCCACCTGGGTCCCAGACTTTGGGCTAGGACAAGAACTATAACGTTAGCTTTCCTGGGGCTTCTCAGCCTCCACAATCATGTGAGCCAATCCCTCATGCTAATCTCTTTCTACATACCTATACGCAGCCCATTGGTTCTGTTTCCCTAGAGAACTCTGACGAATACAGAAGAAAACACAGGTTAGCATGTTATGATAATTTTCATCCACATGGCTGTGAGAAAACTGGCACCTCGATCCATTCAGTAAAAAGATAACAATAATTCCTGCTTAGTACAATGGCAGTACTAGTATCATTTGTTGGACCCCTTCACAGTAACAGCATGACATGTATTTTTCATTTATTCCTTATGATAAGCCTGAAATGTGGGTACAGTGTCTGATTTTCTAGATGAGAGGTGACATGAGGGTAAAATATAATTGTGCACAAATTGAAGAAGAGAGAAAATTATAAGCTATGGTGTAAAAAACAAATTCCTTGGTGTACTGATGTCTACAACATCGTTTGAAATGTATAAAAAAAAAAGAAGGAAGGAAGATGGATGGATATAGTAAGAGCTAGATATGTGGTGAAGCAAATATAACCAAACATTAATTGTAGACTCTTGGCAGTGGGTATAAGAATGCTTACTGGATAAATCTTTTGGCTTTCTTTCTTTCTTTCTTTCTTTTTTTTTTTTGTGCAGTTTTTGACCAGGACTGGGTTTGAACCTGCCACCTCTGGCATATGGGGCCAGTGCCCTACTCCTTTGAGCCACAGGCACCGCCCATCTTTTGACTTTCTTATATATTTGAAATTTTTTATAATAAAATGTTGGGAGGGGGTAACATTTCATATTTTCAGATATTGTAAAAAGGATTAAAATTACTTTAAAAATTGATTTATTAATTCAAGCTGAAAGTGGTTGAAGTTTAAATGATATTTATAGGAGTTTTACACATTACTCTTTATAGTGAGGTGTGCAGAAAGCGTATCATTATTGCATTTCTAATTCTAACAATGTGTAGTTCTTGTCCCTCACTGAACTTCCTAATTATATTTTAGTCTTGGATCATCTTTAGAAAACCATGAGGAATACCAATGGGCATAATTATGAAAGGTCACCACCCATTCACTTGATTTTTTTTAGCTCTGGCAAATGCTTTTGTAATTTGTTCTTAGCAATTAGAATTTAATCACCTTGGCTAAATCAATATGCAATAAAGAAACAAGTGGACCTTTCTTAAGTGGTCTATCTCCATAATAACTAACAGAGCCATTCATGTTCTTGCCCTGTAGAGGTCATTTGCTGTCAATACGCTGCCTTCCTCAGAGCAGTTGTATTGATCACAGCCATCAAGAGCTCATTCCAATTATCTTATTCTTGAATCAAGTTTACAGTGAATTTGATCATCTTATCCCTTTCTTGAAGTTAAAATGATTTGACCAATCCACAACTTCCTGTAGCACAGGCTTTCACTGAATTTTCATAATTAAGCAGGAAGTCTTTGAAATAGTTTCCCAAACAAACAGCTTCCAAACTGGCATGTGAAACACCAATAGTGACCATTGTTGCCGGGTTATGTTGGGGATGGGATGGGACAGGGGCAGATGTAGAGTGTCCCTTGGAAGCTCTTGCCTCATTTTCATCACCTAACACTCAAGAATTCTTTTTCCCAGTGCCTTTCCTGATAGGCAAGTAATAACTTATGTTAAAAAATATTAAAAATACCTCTTGTCAGAAAGAGGCACAGAATTATGAAAGAGAGAAATGCTGGACTTCTAAGGGTTTCATGTGCCTGTGACCTGACAGCTTGAGCGGCCACTGCAGAGGGGCAGGCTGGAAGGAAGGGACAATCTGTCCAGGAGGAGGGCTGTGGGGCCCTGACCCTCTCCCAGCTCCTTCTGTTCATTCCTTATCTGAGAAGAAGCCATTTAAAAGTGCAAGGTGATTTTCAAGGTGTCTCCCCTTCTCAAGTTGACATATAGTTCTAAGTGAACTGTTTAGGCTGTTTTGCATAAGCATATGGAAATTGAATCAATTAAATACCCACCAAAGTTGTCTTGAAATATAGGATGCTTGTGTATCTATCACCAGAGGTGCAAAAATGTCCATTCCCCAAGGGGAGGGGTGTCACTGATGTGTAGGAATTCAGCCACAAGGACAAAAACAAACAGTCCTTTTTAAGAAGTATTGAAACCTAATGCAGTAAGCATTTCCCATCGGCCATGAAAAATGATCAGCAGAAGGGCAAGGCATGGTTGTAACATCTCATCCACATACTCTCCAACACCGACAGTCTAATAATTTGAATAGTGGTTGAATATAACCTGCAATTTCCTTTAAAACATCACCAGACTCATGGATATCCTATTGTAGGACACCATTGAACAAAAATCCTAGTGAGTTTCAGATGAACTCGACAAATGTAGGAACAAGAAGTGTGCCTGCATTTCATTAGTGGCCCTCCAGTGTGAAGGTTACGACTACCATGGAAAGAACACAGTAAGAAGATGAAGACATGAACAAATAAGAAAAACATCTCATCTTCCAACCATGGACTCCGAGGGATTCAGAAAGACACTGCTTCGCAGTATAGGAATAACTGATCTGCTGAGTAACTTGATGGTACAAAGTAGATGATAGGAAAGCTCTGACTACTCAGGCCGATTGTGAAAACAGCAAGGTGAAGGTCAGCATGAAGATTTTGAGATACACAAAAATCAAAAAATGTAAAATCTATGCAGACAGAAACAAAGGAAGCCCTCCCATCAACTCTGAAAAGGCGAGCAAGCTGAAACTTGCACAGGTGAACCAGAAAGGAAGTTGTTGACTATATTACTTGGCAGTGACACAATGGGCCATAACACAGCCTGTTGTAAAACTTTTGCAGTAACCTACATACTGCAGAGGCACTGTTTACTGCCACGCTGTGGAGACCACTCCTCACACGTCTTTCTTGAGCATGCTGGTAAGGGGAATGGTCTTCCCATTGCCAATGATATGCTGTCAGTTTCCATTAAAGAAAGAGTTCAAGAGGAAGGTTACTGAGGACATTTTGTCCATTAAACATTTGTCGTTTTTTTTCACTAGTTGATATGGACTTGGTGGGTGCTGACCATGCGGTTCTCTGTGTTGGACCCTGATTTGTTACAGTACGTCACCTTTCTACAGATGGCGTTGCATGACCTCAGGTGGAAATGACGGCAGTTCACCCACACCTGAAGCAAGTCCATTTTCTATAGTTTGAAGCATAGAATTGCTACCTGCTGAGTAGTTATTTGAGAAAAGGAAGCCCTTGTGGCAGGAGAGCGCTACCCACAGGAAGCCCATCATGTGTCTGATGCAGGAGATGTTTCAGAAGACTGCACAGGGAGGACAAGGGGGCGTGGGGGCTACTAGATACCAATCGGGGTTTCTCCTGAAGTGGTTACTATTTAGCTCTCTGGGGGTTGCAGAAGGTTTCAGCCCTCACCTGAGAATACCGGTCCCCGAGCCACAGTCAAAGCGGAACTCCACGTGGCCCCCTGCCATGTTGATGGACAGGAAGTCTTTGCTGCCTGTGTCATAGCTGTACAGAAGGACACCGTCTCCCGAGTCTGGCCGAAACGTGATCTCAAACTCCATGAAGGAGAGGTAATGCTGGGGCTCCAGGGGCCATGGCGTGGCAGCGTATGACCTCAGAGACTCTCTGAACTGGGGGATGGTCAAGGTGAACGCTGAGGAGACAAGCACGGTGTTAGAAATCCCTCTTTGCAGAAACCGGCTGCATGTGCACCCACAGCTGTGTTCTTTACTGCCTGGGCCCAGACCTAAACCATATTTCCCAGCTGCCCTGTGGTTAGGTTAGTTGCGTGGCTAAATCCCGGCTAGTAAAAGTTTCCTTTGTCCTCTCTCCTGTCACCTGCCAGATGGACGCAGGAATCACTGGAGGACTCTCAGGCCCACCCATTGACCTGACCTAAAAACCACCTTGATTGTGTAAGGCTGTTGAACTGGGAGAGGGTTGATAAAAGCACTGGCCCCACCTCACTCAAATACCTTCTCTTATGTGACATGAGATTTGAGGTGATAATATAAAAACTTTCCCCCAGTATGGGTATCTTAGGTCCAAATTTGAATTACTCTTGGAGAAATTTATCTAGCTTTGTGTTCTGAGCTCCAGTTTTGTTTTCAATTTTGGAATTCTGGAAAAATTAAAGCATGCTCAACCCTGTATGGTTTTCTAAAATCTTTAAAATTTTCAGTTCTTGTTTGCCTGAAAATGCATGTATTTGTGTGTGCCTATGCATTTACATGTATACATAAAAATGCGTGTGCATGTAGACATATATTTACATAATTGATATATATATATGGTATTTAGTCGTGAAATTCAGTAGGACAGTACAAAGAAGAAAAGACAAGGCCACTTTTGTCCCATCACAGTCTTAATGTTTCTGTGTATGTCTTCCCAATCTTTTCTCTGAAACTGTCAGATGTTTTAAAGAGCGTCAGCATGAGTTTAAATGCATTGAATTCAGTGTGATACAAACCACATTATAGGCTTTTTGAGTTCTCTGAGGGCCAAGAGGAGGAGCACACGCATGCTCGGCACCTTAAAATGAACGTTATCTTTGGTTCATTCGAAACTTTGGCTCTCAGACACACTCCAACCTGGTGGGAAAAGGTTCCCCCAGCCCTCCCAACAAAGCAACGTGGATCCCATAAAATGTATGGGGCTCTGTTACAGGCACATGTGATGGGAAGTGACATCCACAAGATTAACATGCAGAGAGAAGCTGCCGTCGGCTTGCTCCTTCCTCACCCTCTTCACAGTGTCGACCTTTAAACCCGAGGGGACAGAGGCAAATGTAGGAGTCGGCTTTGATGGCTGTGCAGGTGCCGCCGTTGATGCAGGAGGCCTCGTCGCAGATCCCGCTGCTGCACTCCCCTAAACACAGAACGGCCGTTACGAAGCTGCCCCTCTGCTGGCGGGAGCTGGCCAGGGGGCAGCTGCTGGTCCTGAATGAACACAGTTCAGTCCTCACTGCTGTCGATTTGCACCCCTGTGCAGCTGCAAAGCCAGCTTCCAGGATAAGGGGAACTGGCTCCTCATTTTAATTCTATCTTGGCTTGTTCTTTATGAAGAGCCAAAGAGACTTTTCAAAACATGATGGACACAATCAATCAAATAATAGATTACTGGGCAATTCTATGACCACCGATGGGGCTGACTGAGCTGTTTCTGCTTTAATTCATCTCTCTCTCTCTTTCCCCACAAGACTGCATTTGGGTTCCTCCCAATGTCAAGAGGGTGATCATGTTGAAAGCACTCTAATTTGTGTGACCCCAATCAGCTTAAGTGCCTTGATGGTTCAAAGTTGAGACAAGACCAGGAGTTACGCAGCTGTATCTAAGCTTATTAACTCTTCTGAATATGTTGACTCTACTGTCTGGGATAGGGAGGCGAGGAGGGAGGGCTCCATAACTCCTTAGCATGTGGGTTCTAGAATCCTTATTTTTACTTCTAAAGTTACAATCTTAGTCAGGAGTAAAAAGTGCTAAAAGGGTCAACATCTGACGGATGAGTTCTCTTCACCAAACATATCTGAGAGCTTCATAAAGGGGCATATTTTGTCATCTGTCTATAGATTGGCAGAAGTGAAAAAACGACCTTTCCCTGGGCTGCCTTTCTTCTGCTTCTTTGGTTTTCCTTTTCTCTGGGCCACCACAATCTGGCCCTGAACTAGATAGGTGAGAAACGGAAGCCAAGGGGGCACGTCTCTGGCCATGAAGCGAAGGGCCAGCTATGCCTAGGCCGGTCCTCACTGCTGTCCCTGCATGAGCTGGACACCCACACCCTGTGGGGAAGAGTCGTCCTCGGCCAGAGTGTGTCACCCTAGAAGGGTGAGCCTCTTACCCTCCCCTGATCAGTCATCTGCATTCTTTGAATTGGGCCCATCTTTTCTTTTCATTAAGAAAACTAGGAAGAGTGGGGAAGGGTAGGGTCCCCAGTCTTGACCCGGAAGAGAAGACTGACTTCAGGGGCTGCACAGAATTTGACTAAAGCCCTAGCAGGTGGCTTGCTCTCCCAGCTGGTGTGAGCTGGCCTCTCCAAACTCCAGCTGGGCACTGGAAGTTCAGGCAGATGTGACTGGTGGTCTCTCAGCCACAGCCCTGCAAACATCGCCCTCAGCATTCCCAGGCTCCACAGAGACGCTGACTTTGATCTGTGTGAGCCAAACACTCACAGGTCCCTGCTCCCTGCCAATTACTGTGGGTTGCAATTCTTTCTCAGAGTGGGGCTGGTTCCACAGGAAGTGGAGTCCTGGATTTACTTTAAATACACATGGAAGAAATTACTATCCACATCTGTGTTATAACTATTTTTTAAGAGGTGGGATGGGGTGGGCAGAGGTCACGAAAGCCAGCTGGGGTTGCTGACCTGATGACAGCAGCGTTCCAGTGAGATCACTCCGCAGTGGCATGCTGAGTGTTGGGGGTGGGAGAGAGAAAGTAAGTCTTTCGGAAAGGTAAAAAGGGTGACAGCAAAGGAAGTGGAGGGGATAGGAAGAACCAAAGAAAGAAAAGAAGAAATGAGAGAACAGTCTGGAGGCTGAAGGTGGAAGAAGATTCCAGCGGGCTCTCAAGGCTTGTAGCTTGGAAGACTAACCACTGGGGGTCAGAGGGAGGAAGCCAGGCTGGCTGGACAGACACCGGCTTCAGACAGGCAGAGGAGGAGCTCACTTTCAATGTGAGATGACTGTGGAAATAGCCACTGCTGGCGTCAGCCCCTGAAGGAAAGGACAGAGGGTCCCAGGGTTCCCCAACCGGAGGGGGTGCAGGCTTGTGCACAGCGTGGCATGTTTGAGCTGAAGAAGCCTTGAGCGCATGTGGATGAGCTACAGTAGGAGTCTGTGAGGCCAGACGGGAAAACATTTCATCTTTCCTTTCTCAGACCTGTGGAAGTGAGTACGCGGGTCCCTCAGCGATCTGCACGCGCAGTGTGCTCCTAGAGTGAGCAGTAACAGCCCTCATGGTCGTCAGCCCCTCTTGTTGCAGAGATCTCAAGATGCCATCTATACTCGTTGCTGCTTGAAATCTTGGTAGTTGTTTCATCATTATTAAACAATCCCGTTCCTTAACGCACATATATTATACTAGCAAAACTGAGAAAAAGATTTATAGCTGATTTCAATATGACTGTTTCCCCTTATATAGTATGTGAACTATTGTTCTTCATTTAGAAACATAGTTCTGAGGAGGGGCCCACAGGCTTCACCAGACTGCTCCAGGGGCCCACTGCATAGAAAAGGTTAAGAATTAAGAACCCCTGAGCTGTTGAGAGAGCAGACGTAGGTGGCTAGGTCTGTATGTAGATGACTAGGTCTGTTGCAGGGAGGAAGAACGCTTCCGACTCTGAGAGTGACAGGCAGGAGGTGCGAGGCCACATACACACAGAGCTGGAGAAACCTCATCCCCCAGATGGAAAGTAGCATTCCCTGAGGCCCTCTCGGCCAGCCGTGTGTGGTTTCAGGCTAGATAGTGAAGTGAAAGCAGAAGAGACACAAGACTCCTACGGAGGCAGGAGCAGGTGGAACTTCAAGGATGGAGTTCGTCAAGAAGACCATGGACAAAGGCCAACCTCCAATCATAACCGAGCTTGCCCGTTTCTCCCTGCAATGACTTGTCAAATCAGCCTCTGTCTCTGCCACCATCACCACCTGCCCCAGTGTGGCTTCAGACTCTCAGATGGTCACACGTCCCCCCAAGCGCTCCTTTCACTGAGCTTTCTACAGTCAAAAGATCTTTCCAAACACACACTAGGTCATGGCACCCATCTCCCCTCCTATTCCCACTGGAACAAGCCCTTCCCTTCACCTGGAATGCCCTTCCCTCTCCTCCCTACCTGTTAATGCCAACTCTTGCTTCTTGTTAACTTCCCCAATTTACTCGTGTGATTATCTAACTGATTTGGTCTCTCATCATGGCAGCTACCTGAGGTCTGGCCAGATCCTGTCTGCCTGGTTCACTACTTTATCTCAGCATCCAGCACTGTGATTAGCACTAAGTGGGCACTCAAAGAAGCAGTTACTGACAGAATGAATGAAAGAGTGGAGAAGCCACGTGAGACCCATGGCCACAGCACAGCTCTCATGAATCTGGTGAGCTGGCTCTGTGACAATGCTCTGGCAGGGCGCAGAGATTCAAGATGGGATCAGAATAGATGGTGGTGCTTTAAGTTTGAGAATTTGAGTGGAAATAATAAAAGAAAGGCTGGGCCAGGGAATGCAAACTTTTGCTGCGATTGCTGACTATTCTAGAACGAGACTTACAGAGAGTGCAATAGCTGGGAACAATCTAATGAAGCAGCTGGGCAGCGAAGTGGGAGGAACTGAATAATGAACGTCCTCTCTGAGGAGTGAAAACAGGTTGGGGGGAAGGGGAGGTGGCACAGAGAAAAAGGCACCTTAAAGATGGCATTGCCAAGTCAGAGATACCAGATGGGATGACCATAACCTCCATGGTGAGACTGTGCCTGACTTACAAAAACTAGCATTGCAGGAGGACTAACTTAAAAGAAAGCCAATATGGAGGCTGACAAAAGATAACCAGCTCTGCCCTTGCACACCCAGGGAAAACAAAACAAGAAAAAATAAAAAAGACCAACAAGACTGGCATGTGCTATTAAGATTCATAAAGAAAAAACTAATAATTCAAAAGCTGCCTTTTGGTGCCTTGAGCTTAATGGAGAGCGTAAAAATCAGTTCTTGCTCATTTCAACAACTTCTGAACTACCTGTCAGAGGGTACCATGCAGCTTTGAAACTCCCAGGGTCTTTTCAGGGCTGTTTCTCTGCAGAAACAAATTATAGCTTATTTGCTGGGTGGACTTAGAATATGAATAATAATATTGCTCACAGGAAACATTTACAATGTGTTTGCTAGGTACAAGGCCCACTTCCGAGTACTTTATTTTTATTTATTCATTTATTATTTTTTTTTGAGATAGAGCCTCAAGCTGTCATCCTGGATAGAGTGCTGTGGCATCACAGCTCACAGCAACCTCTAAGTCCTGGGCTCAAGCGAGTCTCCTGCCTCTGCCTCCCAAGCAGCTGGGACTACAGGCACCTGCCACAACGCCCGGCCATTTTTTGGTTGCAGCCGTCATTGTTGTTTGGTGGGCCCCGGGCTGGATTCGAACCCGCCAGCTCAGGCGCCTTAGCCTGTTGAGCCACATGCACCGAGCCCCAAGTACTTTAAATGTACTACAACTCTTTTAAACAAAATCATCTTATGAGGTCGGTACTATTTATAGATGGGTAAACTGAGCTGCAAAGATTTGTCAAATCCACGCAATCTGCCCTCAGCGTCCAGGCCCACAAACACTGCACTAGAGACTCCTGACCGAGCTGCTGGTTCTTAAGTTCTGGATTTTGGAGACATTGCCCTGACCACAGTGGGAGCTTAATAATTGTTTCAGTTTTTATTGTTTACTTTGACTAAGTGATCCACTAGGAAAAAATTACACAGAGAATAATAGCATATGGATAGTAAACTTTTCTTGTTAAGTAAACTTTATCTTTTGTTAGAACAATGGCATCACAGTTAGGAGTGAGCAAGGTGGAGGGAAGCAATTTGAGGCTTTGGTGTCGCTGATTTGGTTAACAGGTGGGCTGTGGAGCCAGAATGGCTGTGGTCACATTTAGGCACTTCCACTTACTAGCTGTGTGACCTTGGGCAAATTATTTAACTGTTCCGTACCCCTGGTTCTCATCTGTAAACTGAAACCAATGATAGCATCTACTTCATAGGCATCTTGGGATACTAACGTAGTTTAGAATGGTGCCCACATAAAGTCGGTGCTCAACTAACATTACCTACAAAACAAGTAAACAAAAACAACTGCACCCGGAGTCATGAGGATGGAATCCTGGCTCTGCTGGAGGAATACTGAGAGGGATGGATTGATACGCAGTAAGGCAAATGCAGGGAAAACGTGGATGGTAAAATCGAGGTGGTGAGTACAGAGCGTTCGCTGTGCATTCTTTCAAAATGACATCTTATAATGCACTCATTCACCTTCCCCCCGGCGGAAGGGACTGCATTCATTCGTTTCCTGGTCAAGGAACCCATACACCTATATATACCCTGAGGCTAGAGGCCTAGAGGAGGAGATGGGGAAAGACCGGGAGAGGAACGGAGAGAGCATCTCTCTCCCCACTTGAAATCTCTCCGTCTACCAGGAGCTTTGGTGTTTTCTGTATTCTTTTCTGTAAATCAATTCTGCCTTATCAAGGA
>CAUYRH010008690.1:0-19566 GCA_963574655.1 Perodicticus potto
AGAAATAAAAAGGTGAAATCTCTAGTAACCTCAATCAGAAATGATAAAGGGGAAATAACAACTGATGCCACAGAAATACAAGAGATTATCTCTGAATACTACCAGAAACTTTATGCCTAGAAATTTGACAATGTGAAGGAAATGGATCAATATTTAGAATCACACCCTCTTCCTAGACTTAGCCCAGATGAAATAGATCTCCTGAACAGACCAATTTCAAGCATTGAGATCAAAGAAACAATAAAAAATCTCCCAACAAAAAAATGCCCTGGTCTGGATGGATTCACACCAGAATTTTATCAAACCTTCAAAGAGGAGCTTATTCCTATACTGTAGAAATTATTCCAAAAAATTGAGGAGGAAGGAATCTTCCCCAATATGTTCTATGAAGCAAATATTATGCTGATACCAAAACCAGCTAAAGATCCAACTAAAAAGGAGCATTTCAGACCAATTTTACTAATGAATATAGATGCAAAAATTCTCAATAAAATCTTGGCCAATAGATTATAGCTTATCATCAAAAAAGTCATACATCATGATCAAGTAGGTTTTATCCCAAAAATGCAAGGCTTTAATATGCGCAAGTCCATAAATGTTATTCACCATATCAACAGAAGCAAAACCAAAGGTTATATGATCCTCTCAATAGATGCAGAAAAGGCATTCAATAAAAATCCAGCATCCTTTTGTAATTAGAACACCGAGGAGTATAGGTATAGGTGCTACATTTCTTAAACTGATTAAAGCTATCTATGACAAACCCACAGCTAATATTTTACTGAAAGGAGTAAAACTAAAAGCTTTTCCTTTTAGAACTGGAACCAGACAAGGTTGTCCTCTGTCACCATTACTATTCAACATAGTGCTGGAAGTTCTAGTCAATACAATTAGGCAAGACAAGAAAATAAAGGGCATCCGAATGGGTGCAGAGGAGGTTAAACTCTCCCTTTTTGCTGATGATATGATCTTACATTTAGAGAACCCCAAAGACTCAACCACAAGACTCTTGGAAGTCATCAAAGAATACAGTAATGTCTCAGGATATAAAATCATTGTCCACAAGTCAGTTGCCTTTGTATATGCCAACAATAGCCAAGATGAGAGATTAATTAAGGACACAACTCCCTTTACTATATCCCCAAATAAAATGAAATACTTAGGAATATGCCTAACAAAAGAGGTGAGAGACCTCTATAAACAAAATTATGAAACCTTAAGAAAGGAAATAACAGAGGACTTTAACAAATGGAAGAACATACCATCCTCATGGCTGGGAAGAATCAACATTGTTAAAATGTTTATACTTCCCAGAGCAATATACTGATTCAATGCCATCCCCATTAAAATATCAACATCTTACTTTCAAGACTTGGAGAAAATGATTCTGCGCTTTGTATGGAACAAGAAAAAGACCCGTACAGCTAAGGCAGTTCTTAGTAATAAAAACAAAGCCGGAAGTATCACCATACCAGATTTTAGGCTGTACTATAAGGTCATAGTGGTCAAGACAGCATGGTACTGGCACAAAAATAGAGACATAGATACTTGGAATTGTATAGATAATCTGGAAATGAAACCAACGACTTACAGCCATTTAATCTTTGATAAACCAAACAAGAGCATTCACTGGGGGAAAGACTCCCTGTTCAA
The DNA here is from genome assembly GCA_963574655.1 of Perodicticus potto. Classification (NCBI taxonomy): domain Eukaryota; kingdom Metazoa; phylum Chordata; class Mammalia; order Primates; family Lorisidae; genus Perodicticus; species Perodicticus potto. The sequence goes on from CAUYRH010008690.1 coordinate 1,654, forward strand.
TAAATGGTGCTAGGAGAATTTGATATCCACATGTAAAAGACTTAAACTGGATCTGTACCTTTCTCCACTCACAAAAATTGATTCAAGATAGATAAAGGACTTAAATTTAAGGTATGAAATGATAAAAATCCTCAAAGAAAGAATTGGAAAAACACTGGAAGATACCAGCCTGGGGAAAGACTTTATGAGGAAGACTGCCATGGCAATAGCAACAATAACAGTAATAAACAAATGGGACTTAATTCAACTGAAAAGCTTCTGTACAGCCAAGGAGACAACCAAAGCAAATAGACAACCTACTCAATGGGAAAGGATATTTGCATGTTTTGAATCAGACAAAAGTTTAATAACCAGGATCTATACAGAACTTCAATTAGTCTATAAGGAAAAAACCAACAATCCCATACATTAATGGGGAAGAGAGATGAATAGAATTTTCTCCAAAGATGACAGATGAATAGCCAGTAAACACATGAAAAAATGCTCGTCATCCCTAATTATTAGAGAAATGCAAATTAAAACCACCCTGAGATATCATCTAACTCCAGCAAGAATGGCCTATATCACAAAAATCTCAAAATTGCAGATGCTGGCGTGGATGTGGAGAGAAAGGAACACTTTTACATTGCTGGTGAAACTGCAAACTAATACAATCTTTTTGGAAGGAAGTATGGAGGAACCTCAAAGAACTCAACCTAGCCCTCCCATTTGATCTTGCAATCCCATTACTGGGCATCTATCCGGGGGGGGGAAACTTTTCTTATAAAGACACTGGTTCTAGGTTGTTTATTGCAGCCAAATTTACAATTGCTAAAATGTGGAAACAGCCTAAATGTCCTTCCATCCAGGAATGGATTGGTAAGCTAAGGATAGGTATACCATGGAATATTACTCAGACATCAAAAATGGAGATTTTGCAGCATTTGTCCTAACTTGGATGGAGGTGGAACACATTATTCTTAGTAAAACATCACAGGAATGGAGAAGTATGAATCCTATGTATTCAACTTTGATATGAGGACAATTAATGACAATTAATGATACAGTGGGGCATAGGGGAAGGGGAGAGCAGACAGAGAGAGAAGGAGGGAGGTGGTGAGGGAAAGAAAAAAAAAGAAAAGAAAATAGTGACTAATTCTTAAATAAACTGGATTCAATTTTGACCAAAGTACATTACTTAAACATTAATTTTTACTTCAACTTTGTTGATATGTTGTTCAGGATATTGCATCCTCATTGAAATATGATTGTAATATTTCAAGTGAAATATGTTTGTAATTTCCATTTATAACTATATATTTTCTCTAATTTAAATATCAGGTGTATCCTGATTAAGTAGAAAGACTTTGAATTATTTCTTCTTTTTCTATTGTCTATAATATTTGGTGGCTTAGCGCCTGTGGCTCAACGGGCTAAGGTGCCAGCCACGTACACTTGAGCTGGCGGGTTCGAATCCAGCCCAGGCCAGCCAAACAATAATGACAGCTGCAACCAAAAAATGGCCAGGCGTTGTGGTGGGCGCCTGTAGTCCCAGCTACTTGGGAGGTGGAGGCAGGAGACTCACTTGAACCCAGGAATTGGAGGTTGCTGTGAGCTGCGATGCCACGGACCTCTATCCAGGGTGACAGCTTGAGGCTCTGTCTGAAAAAAAAAAAAGATTTGTCATGATCTGTTTTTTGAAACTATCTTTTACTTTTATTTATAAATATTCATTGTCTATTTTTTGAGACTTTGGAAAAAAAAATAAGTTAACTGATAACTCCATACTGAGCCTCAGAGTTAAAGCATTCTATAATAGACATACTCTTACTTGATAATGTGAATGTTACTTTCTTTGCATTATTATTAATATTGCTTATTATTTTGATGCAGTAATCATCTGATTTCTTTTCTTAATGTATTTATCTTCTTTCATTCTTTTCGAGGTTTTTGTTTCTAGTCCTTATTTTAACTTGTTATTGTTATTAAATGTTAAGCCTTTTTAATTCTGTGAAGGTAAAAAGTGGAAACCTAATAAGCACATGTATATGTAAAAAAAAGAAAAGAAAAATAAATAAAAATAGAAAAACTATCCAGATGTGGTTGCGGGTACCTATAGTCCCAGCTACCCAGGAGGCTAAGGCAAGAAGTTTGCTCAAGCCCAAAAGGTTGAGGTTGCTGTGAGCTATGCTACCACTGCAATCTATCCGTGCAATAGACTGTCTAAAAAAAAAAAAAAATGTATTCGCAACATTTTACTCCATGACATGGTATATTTCAAATGTAAAATTAGAGGTAAATATACCAAATGCTCTTTGTTCACAAAAGGGAGAGTCTGTGAGTTGGGATGGTGACTGACTTCGTAGAATAGGTAGCATTTAAGATGAGCCTTAAAAGATGAGTCAGAGTCAAATATAATCATGGAAATCTGCTAATTGGCACTGAAGAGGATGAATTACATAAATTTGAGTCATCCCATTTTAATTTCACTAAAATTATATCCCAAGCTGGAATATTATGAGGCATTGCTAATGAAAGCCCAATGGATACAAATAAGGCACATCGAATACTGTTTAAGTTATGGCAAATGCTTTTGCATTTAATGGGTATGATTAGAGTTACCACAGATATTAATTTAAAAATTTAATGGTGTCTGCACAACCATATAGATATTTAATTATGTCAAGCTTGGTTGAAACAAAAACCCCAAATCCCCATTTCTTGTGACTTTTTCTTACACGTTTCAAAGTAGGCAAAGAAGCAAAACTTTCCCTACATATATATGCATTGTTTCACAATTTCATAAACTTGCTTGAAGGTCTGTGCTTTTGGAAATTTATAGAGGCAGAAAGGGTTCAAGGCTTTAAGCCCTTGACAAGTATGCAGTGGATAACTGGAGGAATAAGTTGCTGAGGAAAGACATCATTATGGGGTCAGAAATTGCAGACCTGTTGTTAAATGAGGCATAGTACAGCACTGTTGCCAAAGTTTTAAGTTAATTGCTGGCACTCCTCTGTGTGCATTTGATCAGACATGAGAGAGAGAAATTCTTCTTGCCCTTCATAAACTGTCAACAATCCAAATGAAATATGTGTGGAGAGTAAATGCAAACCTTTTCACAGAAGAGGTTTCATATGATGCAATGATTTAGGCACCTGGAAAACATACCTCTTTCCCCATTATACTCATTTTTTATATATAAATAATGTACTGATTATGTACTTGAAAGGATACATTTGGATGGTCTTTATAAGATTTTCTTCAACTTGACAGTAAAGCAATATATAGCCATCTCTGAATTGCTCATCTGTGGATTTTTCTCATTTGTGAGTTATCTGTGGCACATTTTCCAACTCTGATGGCTTAAGAACCCGTCCTAGGACCATTCCTCCCTCCTCAGAATGGGAAGAAGTCATTTGAATATGAACCCAAATGAATGCAAGGCTGCAGGCCAATCTGTTTTTTGGGGAAAGAAAAAAACTATCATGTGATACATTTTCAAAGTTCTTTAGCAGAATGAATGGTTTCCTTTATATTCCTGTAGCAATTTTTTACCAATTTCTATTATAACATTTATGACATTTTATTATAGTTTTTCATTTGCTTGTCTGACCCCTCAGGCCTATAGGAGGATTTAAATTCATTTTTTTCTTTTCTTAACTCGAAATTCTGGTCTGGTATTTAATAATGTTAAAGAATTGTACAAATGACTGAATAAAAACAATTTCAGATGTATGACTTCTATTAGGATAGAAGAATTGCCTATCACCAGCTTATCTTTCATAGCATTAAAAGCTATAAATACTTTTAGAAACATCCAGCACAATATGTTTTAAAGCTTTACTTTTCTTCTCTAAGCAAAAGAATTCTGAGTTCAATGAAATATTACTTTGGACTTTGTAACATATAAGGCAGAGGGGCGTCAAACTGACCTACATGAAGACAGGATTCATCGCCCAGCATCCCACCCCCTTGACTACACCACTGGCTAGACTGAGCCCTCTCAGCAGAACCCATATCCCTATAGAAAGCAGTTTGGAGACACCCTTGCCTGTGCAACCTCGTAATTTTACAAATGAAACCCAGACGCTTATTGGAGTTCAACAAGGTTATTCTTCAAGCCAAGATTGAGACCCAGGTGTTCTGACTGAACAGCACTTTTTCAACCACACCATGTTTTAACCATCTCATTTTTTCTGTGGTTGTTTCAGGTCTCCCACATACCCACTCTCCCCCAACATGGCAAAGGAAAGGCAGCAGACTGTAACATCCATTACTTTAAAAGGAGAAGACCCATGTGACTAAACTCCACCAGAAATGCTCTCTCGGTTGTGCTTCGAGCATGACCCTCACCCTGAGTGGGATGCCCTGCGGTGTGGCTGAGAGCTTATTGGATAGGATGCTTCCCAAGCCAGACGTGATTTCCTAACCGAGCATGCATTAACTCTCCCCTGGGCAAGAGGGGTTGAACCAACTCCTGACTATGTGGTCAAGGGAAACTGGTATGAGAAAAATAACAGAAATCCATAGAGAATTCAAAACCTCACACAAGTTTCTTTCTTCCCTTCTAAGCTTTTATTTGGGTCTGCTCAAAGGTAGCCTAAGCGACATTATCTTACCTGACGGAGACGCAAATTATTAGAATGGTGATGGTAATGCTTACAAATGGAAGCACATATGTAAGCTTACAGATAGAGCAGAAAGGCTGTATTCCATGGTATCCTTAAGACAGTGAGCAAAGAGAGCAAGCATATAAAAAAAAAGGATGAAAGTGAAAGCTAAAATGACTTGTCCTAGGTGACACAATGAAACTCAGGGCTTTATCCTCTGTACAATGCAGCCATGACGTGATAGCATTGTAGTTACAGGAAGCAGCTAAACCTGTCCAAGGAGTCCTCATATTAATTTCTGCAAAAGTGAGTTTTCTAATCCCTCCTACCTTCCCCTTTCTGTTCTCTCCACCCTTTCATCCTCACTGTATCAGTAAGAACTCAACCAGGAAAGCTGAACTAAGATGAGTGTAATGGAATAGGAGATTTGTCACAGGAATTAGTCCTTAACGCAAATGTGGGAGCAATGGGGGAAGTAAAAGTCCAGTGAGGGGAATAGACGATCAGCCTTAGGATGAGGGCTGAACAGGTCAGAGAGAGTAGGGAAACCTGAAGCCAGGCACCCGGAGGAGGCACCAGAGCAGGACCGCAAGTCTTCCTTCTGAATCTAACCTGTGCTGATGGCTCAATCCCTCAGCTGAATAGAAGCTGTAGGACATTGTCTAATGATTGTTAACAGTCCCTGTCTTGAGTAAAATTATGACTTTGACAGTTTATCTCTGGTGTCTTCCTCATTAACAGGATCATAGTGTCTACTTTCATTATTTTTCTTTTAGGGAAAATTCTGAAAATCATGTTTTATGTTCCACCTTAATTATTATTTTGGTTTGATTAATGGAGGCCAGACGTGATATACTCTGGTGTAGTGTTCCTCATTTCTATTCTTTTTCTCTCCTCTTTAGTTTCACTGATGACTCATTTTTTTGTTAACTGCTGAGTCTTAATCGCTCTGAACTTTACTTTTATTTATTTATCAAATGTGGATAGTGCATCATGTGGCCAGTCCCAATGCCTGAATGAGGTTGCTTATATAAAGCTCCCCATTTAATGACTTGAACATCAGAGAACCTGGCATTGTTCATTTCTCCTCTTCCCCACTTTGAACTTATTTCTTCTTTTCTGTCCTGATGCTATTTTGACTCCAACTCTTCGGGTGCCTTTCTTTTTTCCTCGTTTTCTCTCTTTCCCCCTTATTACTATTTTATTTCTTCTCTTTACTTTCCTTGTGCTTTCATATGTATTTATAATCCTTCCTTTGTTCCATTCTGTCCTCCATTTCTTCTCCGCTATATAGTCGGGATTCTTATACAATCAAGGAACCTGAACTTCTACAAGGAAACAGAGTGTTTGTCATAGAAATGGGTCATCATACGCCTGTTGGAGGAGGAAGCGGGAAAGAAAAGGTTCAAAGAAGGAAGTAAAAGATCAGAGAGAAGCCACATCAGTTCTAGTGCAGCTGAGCAAGTTGGAGCTTGAGGGAAATCTGAAGTTGGGCACAGTTAGGTGCTACAGTGAGACCACACAAGGGGCTGGCATAGAATCTGCAAAATGCTGTGTTTTATTGGGAATTGCCTATAAAAGTTCATAGCAAAGTGTCTTGTGAGATTGAGGTGAGTGTTGGCCACAATGTACAGTAAGAATAGTTGTACATTGAATAGGGAAGAAAGAGGAAAAAATTCAAACCTGTCAACACCTTTACCTCTGACTACCTGTAACCAGTGAACACCTCTAGAAAGGCATGACCACTGCTTAACTTCTCCCTCCCAAGTTCATGCAACTTCATGTTTGGCCAACTCCAGCTGAGAACCACAGAGGGTGTCGAGTACCTGCTTCCCAGTGCAAACAAAGTAGCAATAGAACAGACTTGCACACTCCTGGACCTTAGCATTTTATTGATCACACAATTTATGAAAATGAAAGCTATGCCCCCTGAACAGCATAAACTATTAAAACCTCAAAACATCTAGAAAAAAATAGGAATATGTCCTTGCAAAATTGGGGTATGCAAGTATTTTTTATACAAAACACAGAAAGCAATAACTTGAAAGGCAAAATGGAAGCATTAGAAATTATTAAAATTTAAATTTCTCACTAGAGAACACTACAGAAATAATTGAATAAATACAATTTATACAGCACAGATGAACAAGTCCATAGAGAAGCAATAGATCGGTAGAAAATATTTGCAGTACATGTATTTATGACAAAGGACTTTGTTCAGAATATAGAAAGAATGTCTGCAAAACAATCAAAAAAGACATCTCAGAGAAAAATGATCAAAAGATATAAACAGACACCCCACAGAAGAAGACATGTAAGTGACTAATAAACATATGAAAAATACTCATATTTTTGGCCGTCAGGGAAATTCAAATTAAAACCACAATGAGATATTGTTACATACCACCAAAATGGCTAAAATTGCAAAGACTAACAAAGTAAAATGATGGCAAGTATGTAGAACAACTGAAATTCTAAAGCATAATTGTTGAAATGTAAAATAGTACAACTACTTTGGAAACCAGGTTGAAAGTTTTGTGTGCTGTTAAATGTATGCCTCTCCTGTGACCCAGAAATTTCATGTCTAGGTAGTTAGTAAAAGAAATGAAAATAGGGCAACATCTGTGGCTCAAAGGAGTAGGGTGCTGGCCCCATATGCTGGAGGTGATGGGTTCAAACCCAGCCCCTGCCAAAAACTGCAAAAAAACCCCAAAACGAACAAAAAAAGAAATGAAAATACATATTTACAAAAAGACTTGTATAAAATGATTATAGGAGTTTTACTTATAATCACAAACTGGACACAAGCCCAACCTTCATCAACAGGAGAATAGATATCGTGGTATAAGAATATTCATCCAATGAAATACTATTTGGTAGAAAAAAGGTACCGACTACTGATATAACAATGTGAATGATGCCCCAAATTGTAATGATTGGTAGGAGCTAGATGCAAAAAAGTACATGCTGAATGATTCCATTTATATAAAATTCTAAAATAGGTAAAAACAACGTATGGTAAAAAAAATTTGAAGGATGATTTCCTCTAGGGGCAGAGGACTTGTGAGGGTCAACAGGGAAGGCATGAAAGGGAATTTACTGTGATGTTGGAAATTCTTATTTGGATAGAATTCAGGTGATTTGAGTTCGTGCATTTATGATAACTTGAGCTATGATATAAAACTTTGAGATATACATTTTAATTTACATGCATGTATGCGTTATGCCTCAATATAGTTATTTAGCAATAATAATAATATCAAAAGAAAAACTTTAGACAAACTCAATTTAGTAGCATTTATGTGAGCAAGGAACGATGCATGAATTGGGCAACACCCTTAACCAGGAAGGGTTCAGAAAGCTCCATTCAACAACATGGGCAAGTAGCATTTGCATACAGAAAGAGGAAGTGGTGGACAAAACCAGCTTAATTGGTTATAGCCTGGCAATTGGCTTCTATAGACAAAGTCTGACCACTTGGCAGCCTGTGATTGGCTGGAACTCTGCTATTTATTACAAGAGTATACTTTTATATTAGGTTGTGGTTTGTTTATGTATTATAGTTTGCTGCATATGGAAGCAGCCTCACACCACATTTAATTTAATTTAACAATAATAAAAAAATACATATTTTGCTTACATATCTGAGTACAACATGACTAAATTTTTGACCTTGCTACTATTTACTGTGTTCTGCTCTTATGCTAGATTTTAAGAGCACAGACCCTGGCATTAAAATATATGAGTTTAAAACTCAACTCAACTATTTTTTGCTATGCCATTATAGGGAAGTCATTTATATTCAATTTTCTTATCTGTAAGACGTAAATAATAATAATATCTACCTAGCAGAATTCCTGTGAGGATTAGATGAAATAATATATATAAAGAATTTATCATAGGAGCCCAGAGTTACACTGCCCAATATGGCAGCTGTATGTAACTATTTAAATTTAAATTAATTAAAATTAGGTAAAACTAGCAATTCAATTATTCAGTCTCATTTCAAGTACTCAATAGCTACAAGTGTTTAGTGTCACAATGTGTCGATACAGAATATTCCATTATCACAGAAAATTCTAATGGGATAGTGCTGTCATAGAGCATAGAACATGTTAAATAAATAAATATTAACTATTATTATTATTACAACAGTTAAGAGAAAAACACTCCTTTTAAAGATTTAGCAAAGTAGACAACAAAAATGTTAGAAAATAAAGTGATTAAAGGTTACAACTTTGAGGGACAGGATGAGAGGTAGAAGGACCTTGTTAGGGAAGGTAAGTGTCACTCACAGCAGCCCCAGAACTATGTCTTAACTTGTCTGGGGGGGCTGATGAAAAAAAATACATATGACAGGCATCTCGTACGAGACAAGTTCTAGGAACGCTGAGCACACCCTGGCACGCAGCCTTTACTAGGAGCTAATGTTTTAAAAGGCCAAAGCAGGCTGTGCTGGGTGGTAGTGTGGTAGAGAAGAGAGTCAGAATGTATTCTAAGCAGAAAAAGCTGTTCATAGGAAACAAGAGAAGACAAGACGCTATTGTGAGGTTCAGCTCTCTAAAGCCATCAGACTTTGTGTGGGCAGTGGTTGGGTGGAATGAAAGGACGTGAGTCGACAGAGGTAGGAAGGGCAGTGGTGAAGAAGAAATATTTATGTCATGCTAACTCATGTTTCTAAAAATAAATTTACTTAAATATGTGAATATAAAATACATTCATATGATCTAACAAAATATAAGGAAAAATATGAATAGTATACGTATACAATAGGCAACCGCTCCTATTTTTTTCTGGGGTAATTTAGGGATTTTATCACATTTAAGTCAAAAAAATGTGTGTGTGTGTGGATGTGTGTAATACAAATGGATTTGGTATTATTTTGCATCTTACCTTTTTTCACATAAGATATATCTCTTGGAGATCTTTCAATTTAGGTGAATATAAAACTATTCTAAATATTTTTTCACTATTACCTTTCTGTTTTTAAACAGCTGCATAAAATTTTAACATGTGGGTGTATGATAGTTTATTTCATCAGTCTCTTATTAAAGAATATTTATGTTGCTCATCCTTTGCTATTACAAAAAAATGCTACAATCAATAACTTTGTATGTAATTTTTAAAATGTGAGTATGTTTCTATAGGATACATTTTTAGAGACTGGAATTGTTGTCTATATATTTATGATTTTGAGAGATATAGCCAGATGGATGTCCATGGGATTCTTCCAATTTATGTTCCCACTGTCAGTGTTTGAAGGTGCTTCTTCTTAATAGAGATTGCTATGGAACTTGGTGTTTTGTATTTGTTTTGGTCATTCTGACAGGTGAATCAGCTTTCCTATACATTTCTCTTACTATTCTATTATTACTTTTTTATTGTGAAGCATTTTGATTGGAATTTTATTCTCTTCTCCCTTCTTTGGCAACAGAGTGTCTTTGAAGGGATGTTGACGAGATCAGATTTACATTTTACAAAGTTCTTTTTAGCATAGATCTTGAAGAGAGTGGGTTGAAGACAGGAGAGAGATCAGATTATAAACATCAAGGAGGAGAATAATAATGTATATTAAATGTTCAGTGAGTGATACTTAGGGCTAGAAAATACAGTATTTGAAATAGAGACAAGAAAGTTGACTCCAGAGATCATTGGAAGGTAGAACAAATTGATTGGACTGGTTGGTTGCATGGTGTAAGGAAGAAGGAGTCTAGGAGGGTTCTCAGGGTTTCAATTTCTGGAAATGAGTGACCAGGAACTGTGACCTGAAAGTAGGGACAAATTCTAGAGGGAAGCTGTGAAGCCCACCAAGAATATCTGCTTGCTTTATAATGTCCAGAATTTTAGGACGGAAGTGAAGCTTAGAGCTAAAGATTTGAAATATATACCTGATTTTATTAATCTGAGGTACTTACAGTAACATTGTTAACAGGCAAAGGGGAAGCAGGAAAATCTATGTTGGAAATTTTTGTAATTGCTTTAACAAGTGGATAAGATTCAGTTATAATTAGCATATTCTTTGTTTGAATGCAAATGTTCTTTCTAAAGCTCCTCATTCTTAACTAGGCTAATACTTCCCCTGTTTCCGCCAGTGATTTGCTTGGCAAATCCTTTCTGTACTATTACAGGCAAAATCCTATTAGAAATGTTCTATGAAATGCTCTGTTGCTAAGTTTACTCTAGTCCAAAGCAGCAATGTTTATAACTGCTAGGTGGGCCATCCTAGAGCCAACCAGGCTCCCATAATGTCCTGGGAACTTTGTATCTTTCTAACAAGCAGACTTCTAGATGGATTGGCTGCATTTATCATATCTGAGGGATGACTGCTTGGCTTACAGAATGTCTTCTTTGGCTTTTTATTGCCAGAACACAGCATGGGGCCTGGCACATAGTAGATGCTCAAGAAATGGTTGTTAAAAGGGAGAAAACATCGACGTGAGATTTAACAATGCCAGGCCTCGAGGGAGAGCTGCTTTTCCTTCCATTTTCTCACCTGGTTTTATAGTTGACAAATCTCATAAATATTGTACAAAACCCTCCCACTTATCACTCCCTGTGAATTCTCTGGCCCCTGTGTGCTAAATAATTATGTACTGTCTGAGGGAGGAGGAGAGAATTGCCAACCTAAGGTGAGTTGTATCATTGCCAAGCTGTGTTTCAAGTACTTATTCTTTCACAAAGCATAAAACAATCCTAAACCCTCCCTAACCCTTCCAAACATCTTGTCTTAAACTCTTTTTTTCTAAACTCACAAATTAAAGAAAAATTATCGCCGATTATTTATCAGTTGGTGTGGGCTGTTGGTGGTAAAGAGAGAGTGAGGAATGCACCATAACAGCATGGCACCCCCCCACACACTTGTTATTTTGCTGCTGAGATGCTTGGCATCTTCACAAATTACTTCTCTTAACTTTTCCCTTAAATCTTCGGTTAAGGTAGGCTTGACAGGCTCTTTGCATACATTCATTGGGTTTTTCATCTCTTTGCCTGCTTTTTTTTTTTCCTGTTTTCATTGCAGTCTGCCACACATATACAGAAAGGAATGACATGCATATACAGAAAGCTTGTCAATATACTTTGTGAATTTCCACAAAGCCAACACACCCATGTGAACACCTAGTGCAGATGAAGAAATGGAACACTACCGGTACCGCTCCCTCCAGAAGCTTCCTTTGGTACCCCTCTCTCCCAGTCACTATCTCTTCTTCCCAGGCTAACAATAGTCCCTATCTTGGTTCTGGCACCATGAGTTTTGCCTTTTGGAAGGTTATATAAGTGCTTGGATGTAGTCTGTGTCCCACACATTATCTTTTGTGTCTGGCTTCTTTTGCACAAAATTGGACATGTGAAATTCCTTTATGTTATTGAATTTGTGGTGGTTCATTAATTTTGCTGCTACATGGTATTATGTTATATCAATGTACTACAATATATCACTTTTTCTGATAATAGACATTTGAGTTGCTTGGAGTTCTTGGCCGTTATGAATTGTGTTGTTATGAACATGCATGTCTGTGTTCTTGCTTATGGGATTCCCTCTTCTTGAACTTCCCTCCTCATCTTGACACCAAAACTCCTTAATTCCTAATTCAGATTTATCCACCAAGACTGTAAATGAGCTTCCCCAGCCCCCAAAGTTTCGCCTTTCTACTCTCCTAAAGTACATGTCTTATGTCGCCAAATAGTTGCTTATATTAAAACCATTTATACAGGTGTATTATTTCTTCTATTAGATTGTAAACTCCTGAGGGCAAAAAATGTCTCATTCATCTTATTTCAAGTACAGTGTCTTGCTTATATTAGAAATTCAAAAATGCTTCTGTTAGTTAATAAATGGATGACTTAGGAAAATTTCTCCCTGATGTGTGAGATACTGCATCAATATTGGATCCATTTTGATTTGGGACCATTTAGCAATGAAATCTCTGGTCAGACAGTTAAAACATATTTTTTTTCCTATTTAATTGCAAGACTCATATGGCCAATACATAAAATATCTAAAGTTAAGTTTTTAAAAATCAGGAAATTTGGTACTGTTTTTTTTTTTTTGGCCAGGACTGGGTTTGAACACGCCACCTCTGGCATATGGGGCTGGCGCCCTTACTCCGTTGAGCATCAGGCACCACCCAATTTGGTACTCTTGATGGGAAAATCCCTGAATAATCTCATCTGCCACTCTTTGTAGATCCTTGACTGCATTGTTAAAAAATATTGCTAAAGCTGGTATTATCTCAACAATTTGTTTATGGTCACTGTGTGCCAGGCATCATGCTACACCCAGAATATGCTCTTCATTTATTTCATATATGAAAATGGTCGGGAAATTCTTATTTAGGATCTATTTTGAATTCTTTGGTATGACCATGATTTAGCTTTGAGTAGCTTCTTTCATACAAAGAAGGTCAGGACATATCATGCTGCACAGAATTAATTAAGATCAAGAAGCAAAGGGATAGAAAAACAGCAGAAGAGGAAATGTTGGTGTTTGGGGGATGCTAATCACTCAACAGCCTCTGTTTTGGCTTCTAAGCAATTAAGATCAGATGAGGAGCCAAATAGAGATTGCAATATTAGCTTTTTAATTGGTTAGTCTGGATTGGTGAACGTGGCAGAACCTTCTGTTTCTTGCTATAAATGAATGTATCTGCTCCAGGCACAGGCAGAGAACTGGAGTTGAGCAGGCCTTCTCCACAGGCATGGGGTCCAGCCTCAGAGAGCTAACCACTTAGGGTCAGAGAGCAGAGAAAAACCGGCTTTATTGTAGCCAGGTTGGAGTTTCAGGGCATAGAACAAGACAGGATGGAGCCTGTTCTATATGCTTATATTATGATATTTTTGCTCTTGGGCTGTTAGGCACTTCCCAATTCTGCTAACCTGGCAATCATTTCTCTGATCGTCATGGAGATGAGAGATTAGGGATGAGAGGATCAAGATGCTCACTCCAGTGTTTCTCTTTTCTGGAGGAGATATCCCATCCTTTCTGTGGATCCTAGAGGGGAAGCAGAAAGAGAAGACATGGAAGAGAGATCAAGAGTCAGAATAAGAATAGGAGTTTGAGAGAAAAGTTGGAGCTTTTTTTTGTTTTTCTGTAATGTAAAAATCAAGACTGTTGAGAAGTATAGAACGGCAGAACTGTAGGGGAGAATACTTTTAGTGGGTATTTCAGGCCAAGTTTTAAAAGTGGCAGAGAGGTGTTAATTTGCAGGTAAATGAAAAGAGAGAAAGTATAGGCTATCCCTATCATTATACTAGTTTGGTGGCCATCTATAGCCTACAAAATGTGAATTGGTAACTGAGGTGTTACTGAAAATACCAGAGTTGCAAAGGACATCTGCCTAGGTTTGCAATGGGTTCAGGGAAGAGGAAGAAAGAAGAATTATGTCACATTTAGTAGGAACATTTAGTCTATTCTTGAGCTATAAGAAAATACGTTAAGTGGGGAAATTTGTTAACAGCAGAAATTTATTTTACATAGTTCTAGAAACTAGAAGGTCCAAGATCAAGGACCAGGCAGATTTAATGCCTGGTGAGGGCTTTTTCTTCTTTCTTAGAGGGTGCTTCTTGCTTCATACTCATAGGGGGAAAGAAGAGGACAAACCCCTCTTTTTATTTTTATTTTTTTTGAGACAGAGTCTCACTACATTGCCCTCAGTAGAGTGCCATGGTGTCACAGTTCACAGCAACCTCAAACTCTTGGGCTTAAGCAATTCTCTTGCCTCAGCCTCCTAAGTAGCTGGGACTACATGTGCCTGCCACAATGCCAGGCTATTTTTTGTTGCAGTTGTCATTGTTGTTTAGTAGGCCTGGGCCGAGTTCAAACCCGCCAGCCAGGATATATGCGCCTGGTGCCATAACCACTGAGATATGGGCACCGAGCTGACAAGCTCTTTTAGTAAGGCATTAATCCCATTCATGAGGACAAAGCCCTCGTGACTTAATGACCCCAAGAGTCCCCACTTCCTAATTTGATCACATTGAAGATTAAGTTTTAATTTCTGAATTTTGGGGAAACACTGATATTCAGACTACAGCACTCTGCCCTGAACCCCACAAATTTCATGTCCTTCTCATATGTAAAATGCATTTATTTCAACCCATATACCCCTAACTTATTCCAGAATCAACTAAAGTCCGGAGTCTTATCTAATTCATATGTGGATGAGATCCAAGGAACGTTTCATCCTGAGCCAAACTCCTATCCATCTGTGAACTCATGAAACAAATTATGTGCTACCAAAATACAATGGTGGGACAGACTAGGGATTCACATTTCCCATTCCAAAGGAGGAAATAGGAAAGAAGAAGTGAGTAACTGGTCCGAAGTAAGTCCAAAACATAGCAGGGCAAACAACATTAAATCTTAGAGCTTGAGAATAATCTTTGATTCTTAAATTCCCCCTTCTGGACAACCTGGGTCATGGGCTGAGCCCCGAAAGCTCCAGGCAAACCTGTCTTCATGGCTTTGCTGGGTAAAGGCCAAGCTGCAGCTCTCATCAGTTGTAGCCTAGTGCCTGTGGTTCTTGTTGACTGGAAGTGCACTCTGGTGGTTCTGCTTGTTTGGGATCTCCAGGGCAGCTCTGTCCCCATAGTCCCACTGGACATAGCCTTAGCTGGGGGTCTTTGTGGTATCCTCATCCTTATGGCTCTGGTGGGCAATTCCCCAGTGAGGGCTGTCTATCGTGCCCCTGACTATAGAGGCATGATGAGCATTGCCCTGATAGGGATTCTCTGCAATGTCCTTGTCCCCGTGGCAGTTCTCTGCCTTGACGCCGCAGGACTCTGGGGCATCATTTAAAATCTAAGTGGAGGCAGCCATGCTCTCAAAGCTCTTGCAGTCTGTGATAGCACCATGTGGGAGTGCCAAGGTGCACCATCCATGCCCTCTGGAGGGACAGCCACTATGGCCGACTTCACACTTGGGATGGCTCAGAAATGCTGCACTGGAACATGAGACTCAAGAGACGTGACGAGCCATTATTATCCTCTTTTGAAACTGTTCTGCTCTCAAAGCCCCGGCAATGTGTACTTATGATCAGTGGGGCAGCCCAGATCTCTGAACTGACTTTAGGGTCATCCCCCATTGGAATAGCATCTGACTCCCTTCTACTATTCCTCCTATCAGATTGTCACTTGGCTACACCTTCGGTTGAGAATTTTCCAAGTGTTTAATGTTCTGCTTTCCTTTTGATTATAAATTCTGACTTTAGCTTTTCTCTTTTTGTATTTAACTAAGAACAGTAAAGAAAAGCTATGTTATACCCTTAACACTTTGCTTAGATATTTCTTCTGCCAAATGTTGTATTTCATTGTTTGTAAGTTTCTCCTTTCATAAAACACTAGGACACAAACACAATTCATCCAAGTTCTTTGCTACTTTTTAACAAGAATGGCCTTCTGTCCAGTTACCGGTTACATATTCCTCAGTTCACCTGACACCTCATCAGAATCATTCTTACCATCTACATTTCTACCAACATTCAGATAATGCCCTCTTTGTAATCTCTAAGAAGACTGAAACTTCCAGACAGCTATCTTCTAAATTCTAAACAGCATCATTCTTTTTGGTTGATTTATAGAAATACAGACTTTTACTAGCTTGTTTCTCCAAATTCTTCCAGCCCCTGCTCATTACCAGTTTCAAACTTATAGGATGCAGTGAAAGCAGTGATATGAGGGAAATTCATAGCTCTAAACACATATATTAAAATGCATGGTAGATCTCAAATCAACAATCTAACTCTACAACTTAAAGAACTTGAAAAAGAAGAAGAAACTAAACCAAAGCTGCACATGGAAGGAAATAATAAAGACTAGGGCAGAAACAAATAAAATAGAGAATAAATAAGTTTCATGCTATAATTGGGTTATAGCCTTCATATGAAAGCTATTAAATGTAGAGTATCAATGTGTTTATATAGTGATTAAGAAAATGCTATGAGGGCTATTTCTCACAGTACGATCAAAATGTTTCTGATTGTATATGAAGCACCAATGTACACAATTATGATTTAATAAAATTATTAAAAAATAAATAAATAAATAAAAAATAAAGACAATGTCTATGTCTTACTGGTATTGGTCTCCCCAGCTCTTAGTACAGTGCCTGGCCCGAAGTAGACAGAAAATGCGTGCTGAACTAGATTGAACAAGCTGTCTAGATATACGCCACCCATGCCACCTATGCCTCCTCTGGGTTTGGGCAGCTTCCTTTGGTTTACAAACCTCTAGTTCTAAATGAGACCTTTTTTTCCTTGAGCTGACATACAATCTCAACAGCTCAAGACTTGAAGAGAGCTCAGTGCCTGTGGCTCAAGCAGCTAAGGCACCAGCCACATACACCTGAGCTGGAGGGATGGAATCCAGCCCGGGCCTGGCAAACAACAATGACGGCTGCAACTAAAAAATAGCTGGGCGTTGTGGCGGGCGCCTGTAGTCCCAGCTACCTGGGAGGCAGAAGCAGGAGAATCACTTGAGCCCAGGAGTTGGAGGTTGCTGTGACCTGTGATGCCATGGCACTCTATCCAGGGGGACAGCTTGAGGCTCCGTCCCCCTTACCCCAAAAAATAGACTTGAAGAGGTTCAGATGCCCAGATGTTTAAAAAGCCTTGTTTGGGCCACTCCTGTGTCTCATTGAGTAGGGTGCTGGCACCATATACAGAGGATGGCAGGTTCAAACCCAGCCAGGGTCAACCTGCAACAAAAAATAGCTGGGCATTGTGGCAGGTGCTTGTAGTCCCAGCTACTTGGGAGGCTGAGGCAAGAGAATCGTCTAAGCCCAAAAGCTGGAGTTTGCTGTGAGCTGTGACATCACAGCACTCTACCAAGGGTGACAAAGTAAGACTCTGTCTCTTAAAATAAATAAATAAATAAAAATAAAAAGCCTTGTTTGGCTTTGGCGCCTGTGGCTCAAGTGGCTAAGGCACCAGCCACATACACCAGAGCTGGTGGGTTCGAATCCAGCCCAGGCCCACCAAACAATGACGGCTGCATTGTTGACCAAAACATAGCAGGGCGATATGACGGGTGCCTGTAGTTCCAGTTACATGGGAGGTGGAGGCAGGAGAATCGCTTGAACCCAGAAGTAGGAGGTTGCTGTGAGCTGTTATGCCACAGCACTGTACTCAGGGTGACAGCTTGAGGCTCTGTCTCAAAATAAATAAATAAATAAATAGGGCGGCACCTGTGGCTCAAAGGAGTAAGGTGCCGGTCCCATATGCAGGAAGTGGTGGATTCAAACCCAGCCAGGGTCAACCTGCAACAAAAAATAGCTGGGCATTGTGGCAGGTGCTTGTAGTCCCAGCTACTTGGGAGGCTGAGGCAAGAG
>CAUYRH010008692.1:0-19052 GCA_963574655.1 Perodicticus potto
CACTGGATTTTGAAGACTTTAGTCTGGGAAATAAATGTGATTTTTTTTTTTTTTTTTTTCCCAGACAGAGCCTCAAGCCGTCACCCTGGATAGAGTGCCGTGGCATCACAGCTCACAGCAACCTCCAATTCCTGGGCTCAAGTGAGTCTCTTGCCTCCGCCTCCCAAGTCGCTGGGACTATAGTTGACTGCCACAATGCCAGGTCATTTTTTGGTTGCAGCTGTCATTGTTGTTTGGCGGGCCCGGGCTGGATTCGAACCCGCCAGCTCAGGTGTATGTGGCTGGCGCCTTAGCCCGTTGAGCCACAGGTGCCGAGCCAATAAATGCGATTTTTAAAAAATCATGTAATGCAGCAGTATTTTAGATACCTTGGGTTAACTAAAATATTAAAAATTAATTGAAATTAAGAAATTAATTAAAGAAATTAATTTATTTTAGCTTTAATATGGCTACTGGGAAATTACAGACATGTGGTTTGCATTATGTTTCTACCGGACAGTGCCGGTTTAGAACACAGAAAGACGGAGAAATAAGGAAGTGGTTAAATAAGATATGTTGTACCCATACGATGGAATACTATGTAAGCGTAAGAATATGAAGGCGCTTTTAAGTTGATATAAAAGGGAAATAGCAACATGAATGTGTCTGCTTGTCCATGTATGTAAATACTGAAAAAGACAAGAACTGAAAGGGGCTTGGTGCTCATAGCTCAGTGATTAGGGTGCTGGCCACATGCACCGGGGCTGGTGGGTTTGAACCTGGCCCAGGGCCTGCTAAACAAACAAAAAAAATAGCCAGGCGTTGTGCCGGGCACCTGTAGTCCCAGCTACTTGGGAGGCTGAGGCAAGAGAATCGCTTGAGCCTAAGAGTTTGAGGTTGCTGTGCGCTGTGATGCCACAGCACTCTACTGAGGGCAACACAGTCAGAGTCTACCTCAAAAAAAAAAAAATAGCGAGAACTGAAAGGATCAGCTGCTTGGGGGAAGGGAGAAGACTTTTTACTACATATTCTTTGTGCAACTTCAATTTAATTTAATTTAACTAACCTATTTAAACACAGATGAGTTTCCAGGCCTGATCACAGAACACTGGCCCTATCAGTAGGAGTTATTACTAAGGGAACACACTAGCTCCTTACTGCTCTGGGGAAGAGGGCAACTTCTGGCTTCTTTTTTTTTTTTTAAGAGACAAGAGTCTCACTTTGTCACCCTTAGTAGAGTGCTGGCATCACAGCTCACAGCAACCTCCAGCCCTTGGGCTTGGGTGATTCTCGTGCCTCAGCCTCTACAGTAGCTGGGACTACAGGTGCCCACCACAATGCCTGGCTGTTTTTTTGTTGTGGTTTGGCTGGGGCCGGGTTTGAACCCCCCACCCTTGGTATATGGGGCCGGTGCCCTACTCACTCAGCCACAGGTGCCGCCCCAACTTCTGGTTTCTAGGGTGGCACAAACAACTACAGGCATAGAGCCCACACCAGCTGTGTTGAGCAGAGGAATGTCATTCTAACTGTTCCCCATCCCAATCCTCACCTTGCTCTCCTCCTCAGCTAGCCTCTCAAACATGTTGGCATACAGCTTTTTCTCCCGGGCAAGCTGCTTGCGGATCCGCTGCTGGCACACTGCCAGCTGGGCTTTGGCGGCTTTGTTGCTGGGGTAGAGCTGCAAAACCTTCTGGAAGTCAGCCCGTGCCAGGTCACAGTCATTCACAGCCAGGTGGGCCTCTCCACGGCGGAAAAGGCCCTTTTCGTTGTTGCTGTCCAGTTCCAATGCCTAAGAGAGGAGGCAACACAGTGAGGGCTCAAGTCTTGCAGCTCGTCCAGCTAAGGCTGACATCTAAAGGCATCCCACAGCAGGATGAAGAGGAACAGAAATGGGTGGCTCCAACCCAGAAAGAACAAGGTCTAGGGCATTAAATGGAAGGACCAAGGTCTACAAAGGAACCTCATTTAGTCTAAAAGGTAGAGAGGGAAGACAGCAGGTCTCTGGATGAAAGCAAAGAACCTCTGACATTTCTGTTCTCTTTAGAATAAAGCAAGCAGGTAAGAGAGAGAAGCTAACAACCAGAATGAGGGGGGAAAAAGTAGTTCTTCCCACTCAGTGCTTCTTCCTATTTCTGTGCCAACTGCCTTTCATTACTCAAGCCAAGGTGCTTGATACTTCGTATCTGTGCCCCTGGGCCCATAATCTTGGCTCTGACCCTCCGCCCACTTCCTACCCTAGTCACTGAGGCTGTTTCAGACATGCTAGCAACTGACACAGCTCTGCCAGAGAATGTTGCCTCCATGCCTTCTATAGGAGCCTCACCTTGTTACAGCTTTCAATGGCAGCCGAGAAGGCCTGCAGTTTCAAATGACACATGGCCAGGTTGAGGTGGGAGGCCAGTCGGAGGGCTTGTGCTTTCTGTGCTTTCTCACCGGAAAAACCTGACTCGTATTCCAACCAGGACACAATCTTCTTGTACTGTAGTACAGCTTGCTTGTACTTGCCATCCTAGAATGGGAGGGACGCTCAGGTACCTAATACACGTTCAGTTTCAACAGGTTATCCTACCCTACAGACCTATAGTCATCTATAGGCCCCAGATTCTAGCCTCCATGCCCCTCACTAGATGAAGACTGCAGGTGCCAACCTGTCCACTTCTTGGCAGATTATCATCTCAGTCATCGGAGGGAAGGGTCGGCTCAGAGCAGCCCTCCCTGGGAGTGTCTGTGTCCTGAGGATAACTGTTGGCTCACCTTGAAGTACACAGTGCCCCGCTCTTTGACTATGGTGCTCTGTTCCAGCTTCTCCTCTGAACTCATTTCCCAAGACTCCTTGGCCTGCCACAAGCCAAGGGAGAAACAAAGTTGTCAGCTACCCCCCAGAGTCATCTATATATAGGGTAGAATCAGACTTCAAGATAGGGAAGACCTTGAACAAACTCACCTTCTCAAAATTCTTGAGGTGTATTTTGTATTTTAGCTCAGCAAATGGTGGGATATGGAAATTTTCATTCCCAACACTGCCAAAAGCGTAGCTATAGGGGTGAAAAAAAACTTTAGGTCATCTCAGTAGCCCCTTAACTTGTTCCAGGCCCAAAAGTCTTCCTGTCCACTTCCTGGGCAGTACCTCACTCCTTTGAGACTCTGTTCAAATGTTTCCTGTTTGGCAAAATTTTCCCTGACCTCTTCATACAAGAAGGTGGTCCCTCAGCATCATTCTATGACCTTCTAGTAAATTTATAACTATGCAATTACTAATTTAAACGGCACCTCACTGAATAATGAACTAGCTCTAGAAGGCAGGAACAAGATTCTATTAGTTTCTGAACCCTCAGCAATTTTTACCGGTATGTCTGGCACATAGATGACAGCAATGACTGGATGAATTATGGGAGATACAAATCTTTTTTTTTTTTTTTTTGCAGTTTTTGGCGGGGGCTGGGTTTGAACCCACCACCTCTGGCGTATGGGGCAAGCGCCCTACTCTTGAGCCATAGATGCCGCCCATGGGACATACAAATCTTGATATTCACAGAGAAAGAAATCTGTAGCAACTATGACTGTAAAGATGAAGCTTTGGTCCAAGGAGATACAGACGATAACTACACTGAAGAGAGCATAATGGCCTGTGTTTGGTGTGCATAGTTTCAGTGACCACATGAAGGGGAAAAGATACAACTCACTGTGGACATACGGATCTCTGAACTTGGTTGGTTTGCCTTCTTGCTCTACAAAGTGCCCAGCCCTCACCTGGGCTTGAGGTACAGAATGGAATGTTCTCCTTTCTCCATGCGCTGAATGGCCCTCTCCAGCCCACAAGGCAGATCCAGACTCTCCCCCTCGCCGACCTCAAAGCTGAACTCCCGCTGGTCAAAGAGCTGGTCCTTGTAGTACCCTTCCAGTGCAACTGGCATGAAAGAGAGGCAAGGTACCCAGGGCATGAGGAAGAACGCCATCAGTCTCCCTACATCACCCCATCACTTCTTGTTCCTAAGATACCCTTGTCTTATTCTCAGCCTGAATAAGAGATGTAAAACAGGGCATGGTCCAACCCTTCATTTTATGGATGAGAAATTAGCCTCAGAAAGGGAAGTGACTTGCCCAAAGCCACTCAGGCCTACATATCAGAATCAGGACAAATTCCCAAGCTATACTAACTCACCCTCCACAACAGCACCCTCATTGGGCCTGGCATAGCCTTCACCCCGAGTCTGTATTCTGCGGATGATTCCACCATCTTCATCTTCCGTCAGGTCTTCTCCTTTGAATTCAAACAACTCCACCTGTGGGACAAGAGGTAAAGTGACATAATTTCTTCCCATACTAACTCAACAACAGTGAAATACAACCTCTTGTGCACAGTGTCCTTAGTAACTGCCAGACCAGATCTGACTATAAGGGCAGTCACATGAGGAGTCAGAGTGGCACTTCTGCAAAGGTCTTAGCTGTGCTAGTCCCAACTTCAGTCGAGATGGGCAGGTCATATGGATTTCAGTTAACCTCAGGAAAGCAATCTATTTGCTACCTGTGCCACTTAATAAGGACTTGTTCCAAATAATCCTCATTCAGGCCACTTTAAAAGCCCAGTCTGGTAGGCTTTAGAAATGACTGCCATGCCCAGTCATCTTCTGAACATTCTTCAAATGTCCACCGATGGGCTCCATCATCTCAGACTGACATCATCAAGTTCTACCTCCCCAGTGAAGCCTCTCCCTACCTCCTGACCCATGGGAGAGGTTATATCTGTCATTTCTCATCTCTAGAGCTCCCATATTCTGTACTGTCATTTGTAAGTGTACATAGTCTCTGACCTCTTGACTCCTTTAAGTTAAAATGACAAAGCCATCTCCTCTGAGTACTGCTCTCAAGATAAAAATACCTCACCCCCTTATCCTACACTCTGAGTCTGGAGAGGGTTTCATAGCTACCTCTTCCTACTTGAAGTCTCCATTACTGGCCACTTTCTGGCAGCAGCAGAACCAGCTGCCCTCTCTATTTCTTCTCCTCCCCTAAGGCCAGGCCCTCAAGCCTTGGCTACATTGTCTCTGAGAGGCAGGAAGGGCTGGAGGGCAGCCAGGCACCAGGCTGAGATAAGGCCTGGCTTGTTGCCTGGATCTCTGTGGCCTAACACTCACCTCAAACACAAGCGTGGCATTTGGGGGGATCTTTGGAGGGCTGCCTGCTGAACCGTAGGCATATTCTGGTTTGCAGGTGATGTGGCACACTTCTCCCACCTTCATGGTTGCTATGGCAATGTCCCAAGCTTTGATGACCTCCCCTGCAGGTACAGAGAGGCAAATAAGACCTCCTTAGCAGGGGTCTGACTCTGGGCTCAAACAGTATCCCCCGAGAGTGTTACAGCACCACACCATGGATGAAGGTGGACACCCATTAAAAATGGAACCAGGAGGTAAGTAAGAACCCTGGTTGCCATAAGTGCTGTCTGATCTCAGAACTCTAAAAGAACATTTGACCCTACAAAGCAGCTGAAGAAGCAATACAGTCCACCCTTGAAAGAGTAAGATGTTAAGAGGTGATGAGAAAGGGAAATAGAAATCAACAGTTCGAGTAGTACAAGAAAAAAAGAATAACAGGAAGAGTAATAGGCTATGACAAACCACTTCTCATTGAGCTTGATTCTGAGAATATGGTTTCTGCTGTGACAACTTGAAGCCTATCCTACCAGCCCACCCAACCATGCCTACCTTTTCCCAGGTCAAAGGAGAATTTGTCCTTGCGATCCAGACTGGAGTCAAACTTTGTGCCATCTAACAGCCAGCCAGTGTAGTGGACAAAGACTCGGTCCCCAATCATGGGTGTCTCTGTGCCTGTGCCCTCTCGCTTGATGACCTGGGATGAAGCAGGACAGAGTGAGTATCTCAGGGATGAGGGCAAAAAGGGGCACCAGGGGCGGCACCTGTGGCTCAAAGGAGTAAGGCGCCAACCCCATATGTCAGAGGTGGCGGGTTCAAACCCAGCCCCAGCCAAAAACCACAAAAAAAAAAAAAAAAGAAAAGAAAAAAGAAAAAAGAAAAAAAAGAAAAGGGGCACCAAGCTGCCCGCAATCCTCAAAAGGGAACATAAAGGGACTCTTTTGCTTCCTCCCTCCCCTGCCTACTTTCAAGCAGATTCAAGGGATCAATTTTCAGATGATTCCATTACCAGAAGCAACCTCCCTGTTTTTCTTGAGGTGGAACAAGACTTAGTTTGAAAATGACCTAAAAAACCGGATTTAAAATTTTTCCTGTATGTAAAAGTCTTTCAGTCTAGATCTCAGGTGTAAAGCAGTAATGATAACCCCCATCTCCTAGAGTTGTTGGAAGATTAAACCAGTAAAGGGCTGAATAAAAGATTATTATCCTGATCAGCAAAGGGGGAAGTACTTGTGCTGGGTTTCCTTGTTTTTCCTAAATGCCAGAGGGTCATCAGATCAGGGTCTGGTTTGGAGAAAGGAGAATGAGAGGTATATGAATAATGAAGAAAATAGAACAGTTCAAAACAGGTGTAAAAACCATGTTATAGATAAGCCCAGATCCTCTCCAGTGGTCCTTGAACTCTGACATGAGTAGTACTTACTGGTAGGATACCTTAGTCCAAGGCTTCTGTTTCTCTTTACTATTTACAAAAGGTGACTCCAGAGGGCCACCTGGTAAGTGTGGTTAACTTCTGAGGGAGAAAGCTGAGGGAAAGCTTCCATGAAAGAGTGGATAAAGTAGAAAAAGCAAAGGGAAAAGGTGAAGAATAAAAGAGGAAATACTCTTCCTACAATAACAACCTTGTATCAGCAGGACAATAGAGAGAGTGGGAAGCCACATGTCTAAGGAAAGCTGCTGCGTACAGCAGGTGCAAGAGGTCCTAAGGATCTGGGGCAAAGCCAGATGCATTTCCAAACCAAGGAAAGACTCCCTGAGGTAGGTGCCGCAGGCGTGGAGTTGAGCAGTGGGAATGGAGGATGAAGAGAAACAATGGACAGAGCGAGGGCATGAAACGCAGGCTAAGAATTTCGCCATCCTGGACTCCAGAACCTGCTCTGACCTGTGGCCGGTTGTCCTGACCCAGGTCAAGATGCCCTCCCCCCCCCCTCGGGCTATTTGTGGTCAAGCAGTTACTCAGCGGCAGGCTCTAAAGCAAAGCAACTTCTCCCACCCCGTATCTTGACGCCCCAACTCTGGAGGACTAAGTGGGGGCGAGGTGGAAGGAGAACTACAGGTCCCAGCATGCACCGCTCCTGGGTTTCCCCGCGCGGAGGGAGCGGGCCGGCCGGACCGGTGACCCAGTGGGGTTCCAACGCCTGAAATGGGGCCTCGAGGGCGTCGGAACCTTTCTCGCGGCCAGGCCCAGGTGCCGAGCCGCACAAAAGCCTCTGCGCCAGGACTCACTCCATGTCCCAGCTAATATTTAACTGCCAGGGTGGGCGAGCTCTCGCGCCACCACGGACAAGGTGGCCCCGGGACTTCCCGGCTGCGGCCGGCAGCTCGGCCAGGCAGAGGTGAGGAAAGGGCGGCGTCGGAGCAGGCCCGCTGCCGCCCCCGCTCCCCAGCCCCTTGCCCCGGCCGCCGCCGCTGCTCGCGTGCCCCGCGGCAGCCGCCCCGCCCCTCCCCGCCGCACCGCGCGCGCCGGAGTTGGCGCCGCCGTCTCGTTCCTTCGCCCGCGCTCAGGCGCTGCGGGCCGGGGCCGGGAGACGGCCATGCCGCGGCCTGCACACCGAGACCGGCCCCCCTTCCCACCCACAAACGCAGCCCGGCCGCCGGCTGCAGGACCCATCCGGGGAATGGCCAGGGGGCTGCAGAGCCGGCCGGACCCGACTCGTGCGCAGGTTGGGGTCCCCCGGACTCGGCGGAAGGGGAGATGTGCTGGGCGCTCGGGGCCAGACCGCCCCCGCACGTCCTCGGCTACCCACCGCTACTACCGCTCACCTTCAGCACGCCTTCGTCTTGCTTGGGGCTGATGTCCACTCCCTCGAGGGGCAGCGGCGCCGATTGCGCCCCGCTCTCGGCCGCCTTCATTTCTTCAGCGGTCATCGCCGCTCGCCCGCCGTTTACTCCAGGAGCTGGACACCGGGCGCGAGCTAAGCGCTCTCGGCCGCCGAGCCTGCCTGCCTGCCGTGCGTGCAGGCGCTGGCGCAGCCGCCACGGACTGCAGAGCGGTCGAAGGCTCGAGCGCCTCTGCCCACCGGCGCGCTCGCCGCCCGCCGCGGGACCCGGCGCGGAGCCGGAGTAGGTGGGGAATAAGCGGCCAGGGGGAGCGATTGGTCCCACCCCGCCGCGGGGGCGGGGCGGGGAGGAGCTGGAGCAGGAGCGGGGACCAGGGGGCGGGGGTGGAGAACTTTCTAGAGAGCTCGCGGCTGCTAAGCCGGTTCGGGCTCTTAGTGCTGAAGGCGCTTTTACGATATATATATATTTTTTTCTGGTTCTTTCCTCGGCCTGGCTGCCTGCCACCTTCCCCCTTCTCCCGGATCCTCAGGCTCTTGGGATAACCCAGCGCTCTGCCCGGGCCGTCCCGTCGGTTTCCCGGTTCGCCTTGATTCTTCCAGATACTTCTAGGTCTCCGACATCATTCCCGGCCCCGAGCCTGCCAGTCGCTTCGGCTCGGCCCCGGCGGGGTTTGTTGGGAGCTGCTGCCGGATATGAACCGTGGCGCACCCGCCTCCAGGGACTCGCCGTGAGCGCGGGCAGCGTGGCCTGCCCTTGTTGTCTCACGCGTAGCTCTCACGAACTGGGAGGAAGAGGCCAAGGAAACTCCAGCGCGGGGAGGGAGTGGACAGCGGCTATCCCGGTGTACAGGATGGGGGCAAAGCAACCTCAGTTTCCCCACAGCCTGGAAGCCCCAGCTAAAGGCTAAATGCTCCGCCTTTAACTCCTTAAAATGTTGGGAGCGGCCAGTTTTCAAGAAATGACCCTTTTAAATGGGGCACATATTAAAGGGACCTTCCCCAGCAGTAATATAACTGCCGTTTCGGTTAATGCTTAAAAACAATAGTGGTTTTAACTCACGAAATAAAGTATTCCATTTTATTAAAGGCCCAGTAGAAGGAATATTTTCTTCTCAAGGTTTGGGTTTTAAATGTTTATCGATTGTGGACTAGGGAGCATGTGTGGTGGATCACAATTGTGGCTAGTTACCTAAACAATAGTTGTTTGACCAAAAGAACCGTCTATGCAGGGTCTGATTTGCACAGCACTTACCCCCGGTTTGGTGTCAAATAGTTACTGGCTGAATGAATGTTTATTCCGGTAATATTTGGGGCACCTATATGTGCCACGCACTGTGCGGTTGTATGCAAATGATTTTAATCTAGGCACGTAAGTGAACTATTAAAGATGAAATTTCAGCATCATAATATGATTATTTATTATATGTCCTTGAGAGGAAACTGGACTTGAAGGGGATGCCGAAGAAATAAAACTCTTCTCTCCACCAATTTACAGTCTAAATGAGTTAGCCACAACTAAAAAACGTCTCAGCTGGCCAGAGATAATTTCAGAGGATGCCGGGGAGAGGAGAGATTCTTCTGTAGGGGTTAAATCTATTTATTTTTTACAGAAATGATAGTGCCAAGGGCTTCCAAACTCGAGGAAACCAGGATAGTGGGTACTGTCTTTACAGCATGGCAGTTTTGTCGCTGGGGTTGACTTATGCACCTGCTCATTCTCCATGTATGTTAGTTTCTTTTAATACTTAGGGCCATTGGGTATTACTTGGCAGAACAAGTTGGAATAGAAGAGTTCACCTTTAGAGTAATGCTTTTTGCATCTTTTTCTTCGTCGTAAGTACACAGACAGTGTTGGTCCAGCACCTTTAATTCTGTTCAGCACATACCAGTTGAGCATTTTAAGATGTGCTTGCCATTGCATAAATACATAACTTGATAACACAGTGGAAAGAGCATGAGCTTTGATGTAAGGAAAGAGCTGGGCAGCCTGTGTGCTAGCTAGACATGTTACATTAAGTCTCAATTTCTTGTCTAAAAATGAGGATAGTAGTATGTGTAAGAGGGTGATTTGGTGGTTAAAAAGGAGGTAATGAGTATATGGTTAATAAATGGTATGTTTATTAACCACCTCCCAGCCAAGGTTAATAAGTAATGGTCATTATTATAATGTGATAAGTGCTACAGTGGAGATGGGGACAAAGTGCTAAGAACAACACAGGTCTGTGAGAGAGGGGAATACTGGGTGGAAGAACCTGAGGCCTGGCTTGGCGCCTGTGGCTCAACGGGCTAAGGCACCAGCCACGTACACCTGAGCTGGCGAGTTCAAATCCAGCCTGGGGCCCGCCAAACAACAATGACAGCTGCAACCAAAAAATGGCCAGGCGTTGTGTTGGGCGCCTGTAGTCCCAGCTACTTGGGAGGCAGAGGCAAGAGACTCGCTTGAAACCAGGAATTGGAGGTTGCTATGAGCTGTGATGCCACAGCACTCTATCCAGGGTGACAGCTTGAGGCTCTGTCTCAAAAAAAAAAAAAAAAAAAGAACCTGAGGCCAAGGTTCCCAATGAGAACGCTCTATAGCCACTCAGTGAAGAAATAATGGGGCCATGGGTGTTGGGATCTTGAATTCTAGAGCAGGACCTTATTGCTTCTAGAATTTTCCTGGTTGTTTACATTATTTTTTTTGGTTGGCGAAACTCACACATACTCACTGTAGAAAGTAAAGTGCATCTCATCTCTTTCTCAGCCCATTTAAATTAGTATTCTTTTTTGTTTGTTTTTGAGACAGGGTCTCGCTCTGTCTCCCAGGCTGGAGTATAGTGCATGGTCATACCTCATTGAAACCTCAAACTCCTAGGCTCAAATGATCCTCCCACGGCCTTAGCCTCCAGAGAGTTAGGCCCATAGGTGCACACCAACATGCCCATCTAATTTTAAAAACGGAAATTTTTTTTGGTAGAGATGGGGTCTCCCCATAGTGCCCAGGCTGATCTTGAACTCCTGGCCTCAGGGATTCTCCCTCCATGGCCTCTCAGAAAGGGATTACAGATGTGAACCACTATACTGGGCATAAATTAGTATTCTTACTAAACATGTTTAACAGTATCACTCAAAAATTCTTCTAAAATTTCCCCTTTTTGCAAGAGGAAGTGAGCCCCCTTTTTATCATCCACCTTGTTCTGAAAGTGACTCATGCTGGGTTTAGAAGCTATGCTATTTCCAGAATGAGCCACTGAGATTACCTGTCTGATCTCTCCAACTTTACACATGAAGACCCCTTGTTTTTACATTCATGTTTTGATCTTCTGAGGCTGCTCAAATGATACAATATTTGAATTTTTTTTTTTTTAAGAGAGTCTCACTATGTCGCCCTTGGTAGAGTGCTGTGGCATCACAGCTCACAGCAACCTCAAACTCGTGGGCTTAAGCTATTCTCTTGCCTCAGCCTCCCAAGTAGCTAGACCTACAGGTGCCTGCTACAATGCCTGGCTTTTTTTTTTTTTTTTTTTTTTTTTTTTTGAGACAGAGCCTCAAGCTGTCACCCTGGACAGAGTGCTGAGGCATCACAGCTCATAGCAACCTCCAATTCCTGGGCTCAAGCGAGTCTCTTGCCTCTGCCTCCCAAGTAGCTGGGACTACAGGAGCCCGCCACAACGCCTGGCCTTTTTTTTTTGGTTGCAGCTGTCGTCATTTGGCGGGCCCGGGCTGGATTCGAATCCGTCAGCTCAGGTGTACGTGGCTGGCGCCCCAGCTCATTGAGCCACAGGCGCCGAGCCATGGCTATTTTTTTGTTACAGTTGTCATTGTTGTTTTAGCTGACCCAGGCCAGGTTCAAACTCTCCAGCCTTGGCAAATGTGGCTGGTGCCCTACCCACTGAGCTACGGGTGCTGCCAATATTGAATCATTTAAAAGAATGTGAGATAAATGTATGTGTACATGTATTCATACACACTTTACTATGTAGCATAGCAACGCAATGAAATTTGAGAATCTAGGCTCGGCGAATGTGGTTCAAGCGGCTAAGGCGCCAGCCGCGTACACCTGAGTTGGCAGGTTCGAATCCAGCCCAGCCCGCCAAACAATGATGGCTGCAACCAAAAATTAGCCGGGCATTGTGGCAGGCACCTGTAGTCATCCCAGCTACTTGGGAGGTGGTGGAGGCAGGAAAATCACTTGAGCCCAGGAATTTGAGGTGGCTGTAAGCTGTGATGCCATGGCACTCTAGCCACGGTGACAGCTTGAGGCTCTATCTCAAAAAAAGAAAGAAAGAAAGAAAGAAAGAAAGAAATTTGGGAATCTACTGCCCAGTCTAGGAGAACATTACCAATATCAATATAATTTGTATCCAAAATAACAAGGATGGCAAAAGAATTTTTTTTTCTTCTGAGTAGATGCCTAGTAATGGGATTGCAGGATTAAATGGGAGGTCTAATTTGAGTTCTTTGAGGATTCTCCATACTTTCTTCCAAAAAGGTTGTATTAGTTTGCAGTCCCACCAGCAGTGTAAAAGTGTTCCCGTCACTCCACATCCATGCCAGCATCTGCATCTTTGGGACTTTGTGATGTGGGCCATTCTCACTGGGGTTAGGTGATATCTCAGGGTGGTTTTGATTTACATTTTTGTGATGATTAGGGACGATGAGCATTTTTTCATATATTTGTTACCTATTCATCTATCTTCTTTTTTTTTTTTTTTTTTTTTTTTTGAGACAGAGCCTCAAGCCATCACCCTGGATAGAGTACTGTGACATCACAGCTCACAGCAACCTCCAATTCCTGGGCTCAAGCGAGTCTCCTGCCTCCGCCTCCCAAGTAGCTGGGACTATAGGCGCCCGCCACAACGCCCGGCCATTTTTTTTTTGGTTGCAGCCGTCATTGTTGTTTGGCGGGCCCGGGCTGGATTCGAACCCACCAACTCAGGTGTACGTGGCTGGCGCCTTAGCCTGTTGAGCCACAGGCGCTGAGCCTTCTTCTTCTTTTTTTTTTTTTGTAGAGACAGAGTGTCACTTCATCGCCCTCGATAGAGTGCTGTGGTGTCACACCTCACAGCAACCTCCAACTCCTGGGCTTTCGCGATTGTCTTGCCTCAGCTTCCCAAGCAGCTGGGACTACAGGTGCCCGCTACAACACCCAGCTATTTTTGTTGTTGTTGTTGCAGTTCACTGGGGCCGGGCCTGAACCCACCACCCTTGGTATATGGGGCTAGCGCCCCATCCACTGAGCCACAGGCGCCGCTCCTCATGTATCTTCTTTAGAGAAGGTTCTACTCATGTCTCTTGCCCTGTGATATATGGGATTGTTGGGGTTTTTCTTATGATTAATTTGAGTTCTCTATAGATTCTAGTTATCAAGTTTTTGTCTGATTCATAATATGCAAATATCTTTTCCCATTCTGAAGGTTGTCATTTGCACTAGACTGTTTATTGCAGTTCAATTTACAGTTGCCAAAAGGTGGAAACAGCCTAAGTGCCCACCAACCCAGGAATGGATTAACAAGCTGTGGTATATGTATACCATGGAATACTATTCAGCCATTTAAAAAGATGGAGACTCCATGGTGCATCTTACAAGGGTACATGTGAAATTTACTAAATGTAGAATATAAATGTCTTAACACAATAACTAAGAAAATGCCGTGAAGGCTATGTTAACTAGTTTGACGAAAATATTTCAAATTGTATATAAAACCGGCACATTGTACCACATGATTGCATTAATGTACACAGCTACGATTTAATAAAAAAAATAATAAAAATTAAAAGATGGAGATTATATCTTTTGTATTAATTTGGGAGAAGGTAGAATACTTTCTTTTTAGTAAAGCATCACAAGAATTCAATGTACTCTATTCTAATTTGAAGGCAGTAGATGAACTAATACAAGGTGGGGAGAGGAGAGGAGAAGAGGGGAAGGAGGCATGACAGTGTATGGCACAGCTTTTGGGGGTGGGACACAATTGTAAGAGGGACTTTAACAAATGAAATCAGTGTAACCTAATTTTTTGTACCCTCAATGAATCCCAAACAATAAAAAAAAAATGAAGAAAGAAAATGTAATTCCAAAAAATGTTAAAACTCCCTTACGTAATTTCCTGGTAGTTTTGGTATCTGTTGATTGAGAAAACAAATAATGCTGACCAAAAGAGCTACTATACATTTCATAAAATGCTTATTTATTTTAGTGATGATAGCTCCATTTTTTTTTTTTTTTTTTTTTGAGACAGAGCCTCAAGCTGTCACCCTGGATAGAGTGCCGTGGCATCACAGCTCACAGCAACCTCAGTTTCCTGGGCTCAAGTGAGTCTCTTGCCTCTGCCTCCCAAGTAGCTGGGACTACAGGCGCCCACCACAACGCCCGGCCGTTTTTTGGTTGCAGCCGTCATTGTTGTTTGGCGGGCCCAGGCTGGGTTCGAACCCGCCAGCTCAGGTGTACATTGCTGGCGCCTTAGCCCATTGAGCCACAGGCGCCGAGCCAATAGCTCCATTTTCATACAATTTTAAAATAGTAGGTCTATGTGAAGTCTGTACGTGGTAGAGACCTGTGTAGTGCAAGTGTTAATAAGCTCATGGACTCTGGATTGGATTCACTTGGGTTCAAATTTCAGCAGAGGCTGTAGATTGGATTTACCTGGGTTCAAATCTCAACTTCATCACTGAATTCACTGTCTGCCCATGAGTTCTTTTAAATTTCAGATTAATGTGGGGGTACACATACTAGGTTATATAGTTTGCTTTTGTTAAAGTCCAGGTTATAGGGCGGTGCCTGTGGCTCAGTGGGTAGGGCACCGGCCCCATATACCGAGGGTGGTGGGTTTGAACCCGGCCTTGGCCAAACTGTAACAAAAAAAACAACAACAAAAAAATAAAGTCCAGGTTATAGTTGTGTCCGTCACCCATGAAGTATGCAATATACCCATTGAATGGGAGTTTACCCAACCTCTCCCTCCTTTTTCCCATACTTGAATTTGATTAAGTTTTTCTCTCACATGAGCATGTAGATGTCAATAAGTTTTCTTTTGAAACAGGGTGTCACTCTGTCACCTAGGCTAGAGTGCAGTGGTGTGATCCTAGCTCTTAATTCCTGAGTTCAAGTGATCGTTCTGCCTCAGCCTCTAAGTAGCAGGGACTATAGCCTCATACCACCATACCTGGCTAATTTTTAAAAAATTTTGTAGAGATGGGGTCTTGCTATGTTGCCCAGGCTGGTCTCAAACTTCTGGGCTCAAGCAATCCTCTTATCTCAGCCTTCCAAAGTTCTGGGATTACAGGTGTGAGCCACCACACCTGGCCACGTTCAATGAGTTTTGGTAAATGTGTTAAGATCTAGACACTTGACTGGGTGCTGTGGATCACACCTGTAATCCTGGCACTCTGGGAGGCCTAGGAAGGTGAATTGCCTAAGCTCGTAGGTTCGAGACCAGCCTGAGCCAGAGGGGGACCTCGTCTCTTAAAAAAAAAGAAGATAGCTGGGTGTTGTGTTGGCACCTGTACTCCCAGCTACTTGGGAGGCTGAGGCAAGAGGATGGCTTGAGTCCAAGAATTTAAGGTTGCTGTGGGCTGTGACGCCATAGCACTCTAGCAAGGGCAACAAAGTGGCCCCCCCCAAAAAAGATCTAGCCCCCTGAGGTGTCCAACCCAAGGCATAGGATGGCTATGAATGTGGCCCAAAACAAAAATTGTAACGTTACTTAAAATATTATGAGATTTTTTTTTTTTGGTGGAACTCAATTGCACAGTTCTCAAGTGTGAACTTTGTAGACAACAACTTCATGTCACAATGTCACATAAAAATATGTTTTCTCTTGCTATTTGTATGCAATTTTATAGCAGTGTGGGTCTTCCAATATGTTATTTTCCAAATACAGACTGTTGAATTGACACCATCAGACATTACATGTGTTGGTAGTGACTTAGTGAGGCAGTGATTATCAATATTTCAATCTTCCATTGCAGTGTTGGGATTTAATGTTACTTAGAAGTCAGGTAGGCATTCTTATTGATTGTTAAGGGCACTTCCACACCTCAGTGGCACCTGACACATTGCTTACCAGGCTTTCATAATTGCTCCTATGGCTCACTCTGCATTGACAGCCAAGATGTAGAAGGGCCCAAGCCTTGCTTTCTATTTACCTTTCAATTAATTTTCATTATAAAAGTAAATAGAGGGCAGCGCCTGTGGCTCAAAAGGAGTAGGGCGCCGGCCCCATATGCCAGAGGTGGCAGGTTCAAACCCAGCCCTGGCCAAAAACTGCAAAAAAAAATAAATAAATAAATAACAAAATAAAAATAAATACAATACCTTATCTATTATTTTTTTAATCTCAGCATGGCTTCTACAATGTCTCAAAAGAAAACAGACTCAAAAAGAAAAATGGATGGGCTCGGTGCCTGTGGCTCAATGGGCTAGGGTGCCAGCCACGTACAACTGAGCTGGCGGGTTCAAATCCAGCCCGGGCCTGCCAAACAACAATGGTGGCTGCAACCAAAAAATAGCCAGGCATTGTGTTGGGCGCCTGTAGTCCCAGCTACTTGGGAGGCAGAGGCAGGAGACTCGTTTGAGCCCAGGAATTGGAGGTTGCTGTGAGCTGTGACGCCAGAGCACTCGACTGAAGGTGACATAGTGAAACTCTGTCTCAAAAAAAAAAAAAGAAAGTACAGCAGATACAATTTGCCCTGAAAAATAGGAGGATATTTCTAAAATCAGTTTGTCTTACCAGACCATAGCCAGGCATATTGAAGAAATTGGAAAATCTATCAAAAGAAGTTTAGGGCCGGGTGAGGTGGCTCACGCCCATAATCCTAGCACTCTAAGAGGCTGAGTCAGGTGGATTGCGTGAGCTCAGAGTTCAAGACCAGAATGAGCAAAAGTGAGACCTGTCTCTACTAAAAATAGAAAAATCTGAGGCAAAATGATTACTTGCACCCAAGAGTTTGAGGTTGCTATGAGCTATGATGCTATGGCACTCAACCCAAGGTGACAAATCAAGACTCTGTCTCAAAACAAAAAAAAAGTTTGGAGAGAGCTGTGCACAGTGGTTCATGCCTATAATCCTACCACTCTCAGAGGCTGAGGTGGATGGATTGGCTGAGCTCAGAAGTTAGAGACCAGCCTGAGCAAGTGCTAGACTCCGGGCATCAGTAGCACAGTGGTTACGGCACCAGCCACATACACTAAGGCTGGCAGGTTGGAGCCTGGGCCTGGGCCAGCCCAGGCCAGCTAAACAATGACAACTGCAACAAAAAATAGCCAGGTGTTGTGGCAAGTGCCTATAATCCCAGCTACTTGGGAGGCTGAGGCAAGAGAATGGCTTAAGCCCAAGAGTTGTAGGTTGCTGTGAGCTGTAACGCCACAGCACTCACATAGTGAGGGTAACATAGTGAGACTCTCTCTCAAAAAAAAAAAAAAAAAAGGGTGGCTCCTGTGGCTCAGAAGAGTAGGGCACCGGTCCCATATGACAGAGGTGGCGGCCACCTCTGTCAGCCCTGGCCAAAAACTGCAAAATAATAATAATAAGAAGAAGAAGAAAGTGAGACTCCATCTCTAAAAATAGCTGGGCATTGTTGGGAGGTGTCTGTAATCCTAGCTATTTGGGAGGCTTAGGTGAATCACTTGAGCCTGAGTTTGAGGTTGCTGTGAGCTATGACACCATAGGACTCTACCCAGGGTGACAAAGCGAGATTCTGTTTAAAAAAAAAAACTCTCTAAATGGACCAATGTATAATTAGGATTATTATATAAGGACATTTTTGCTTATCTGTGGTGGTAGATCTACATCACAAAAATTATGTGTGGACTGTTTATTTTTGTTTTTGCTCATCAGTTTTCCTTAGTGTTTGTGTATTTCATGTGTGGCCAAAAACATCTCTGCTTCCCAGAGAAGCCAAAAGGTTGGACACCCCTGATCTAGAACATTTCCATCACCCCCAAAAGGTTATGTATTCCCCTTTACAGTGAATCCATACCAGTATTCCTTCCTAGCCCCCTGCATCCACAGACTTGCTTTCTTTTACTTATAGTTTTGCCTTTTCTGGAATTTCAGAATTATTATAAAAGAATCAGACAGCATGTTTCTTTTATGTATGACTTCTTACACTTAGCATAATGCCTTTGAGATTTATCCATGTTATTGTTGTGTGCATCAGTAAGTTTTTCTTTTTTCTCACTGAATAGTATTTCGCAGCATGGATGTACCAGTAGTTGTTTATCCATTTATCAACTGAAGGACAATGGAGTTGTTGCCAGTTTGTAGCTAGCAGAATGAAACTGCTGGAATACTCTTGCACAAATATTTTTGTGGAAATGTTTTCATTTACCTTGGATCAATACTGAGGAAAAGGACACTGAGTCATATGATAAAGATATGTTTGACTTTATGAGGAGTTCCTAAATTGGTTTCCAAGGTGGCTGCACCATTTTGGATTTCCACTAGCAAATGAGAGTTACATTTGCTCTGGATCCTTGCAAACACTGACTAGTCTTTTGATTTTAACCATTCTAGTGGGTATGTAATATTATAACCTTGTAATTTCTTTATTTCTTTTCGTTTTTTTGAGACAGAGTCTCACTATGTCACCCTCAGTAGAGTGCTGTGACGTCACAGCTCACAGCAACCTCAAACTCTTGGAGTTAAGCTAGTCTCTTGCCTCAGCCTCCCAAGTAGCCGCCACAATGCCTGGCTATTTTTTGTTGCAGTTGTCATTGTTGTTTAGCTGGCCCAGGCCAGGTTAGAACCCTCCAGCCTCAGTGTATATGGCTGGCGCTGTAACCACTTGTGCTACGAGCAATTCGCATTTTTTTTTTTTTTTTTGCAGTTTCTGGCCGGGGCTGGGTTTGAACCTGCCACCTCTGGCATATGGGGCTGGCACCCTACTCCTTTGAGCCACAGCTGCCTTCAATTTGCATTTTCCTAATGAGTAATGATATTGAACATCTTTTCATTTTTTTAACCATTTTTGTATATCTTTTCTGATGAAATGTCTGGCTAACCTCTAAACCTTTATCCATTAAAAACCATCAGACTGGGCTTGGCGCCTGTGGCTCAACGGACTAAGATGCCAGCCACCTACACCTGAGCTGGTGGGTTCGAATCCAGCCTGGGCCCACCAAACAACAATGACAGCTGCAACCAAAAAATGGCCGGGT
>CAUYRH010008694.1:0-27493 GCA_963574655.1 Perodicticus potto
TCTGAGATCCAGACTCAACCGAATACTAGAATTCTCCACTGGATGTCTCATAGGTATTTTCAAATAGCAAAAATTGAACTTCTGATTCCCTTGAACTCTCTTTCTTCCTCTGTCTGCTTCAACCAAGGAAAAGGAATCCCACTTCTAACCACGAGTTGCTTGGGCCAATGGTCTTCGATCAATATAAGTGCCACAAGGGGAGGGATCTTTGTATTCACGGTCGATGGTCCCAAACAGCTAGAACAGTGCCTGCCACCATGTCATATTTACTCAGTATTTATTTTTTGGATGAATAATTCCCTTAATTTCCCTCATGTCCCACATCCAATCCACCACCACATCTGATTAATTACATTACCAGCCGCATCCCTCACTGCTCACCCTCTTCATCTCCATGGCTGTCATTCTAACCATCTCTCACCCAAATGTCTGAAATAGCCTTTCTGTTTGTCTAGTTGCTTCCACTTCTGCTCCTTGACAATCTGTTCCCTCTACAGCATCAGATGATGCCATTCCTCTGCTTAAAATCCTTTAAAGCTTCCACTGGGCTTCAAGAGATATTCGAACTCCATGTCTCGGCCTCCAAAGTCTTTACTGGCTATTGTCTAACTCTTGAGCCTCATCTCATGACCCTTTCTAACATTTCATTAAGTTTTAAGCATTGCGGCTCCGCGCCTGTGGCTCAATGGGCTAAGGCGTCAGCCATGTACACCTGAGCTGGCGGGTTCGAATCCAGCCCGGGCCGCCAAACAACACTGACAGCTGCAACCAAAAAATGGCCGGGCGTTGTGGCGGGCGCCTGTAGTCCCAGCTACTTGGGAGGCGGAGGCAGGAGACTCGCTTGAGCCCAGGAATTGGAGGTTGCTGTGAGTTGTGATGCCATGGCACTCTACCCAGGGTGACAGCTTGAAGCTCTGTCTCAAAAAAAAAAAAAGTTTTAAGCATTGGGATTCCAGGAATTCCTGGAATTCCTCCCATCTCGTTCCTCCACAGGGCCTTTGTCCTTGCCACGACCTCTGTCAGGAGTGTTCTCCCCTTTGCTCACTCTGTGGAAGGTTCTTTCTGAGTCTTAGGATCTCAATTGAAAAGTCACTTTCTCAAGAGACCTCATTGACTACCCTATCTAAAATGGCCCACTTGGTATTTTCTATTATCGCACCCCATAGTTAGCGTCGAATAGAATCTATCATTATTTTGATAATTATTTAAACATTGTTTAAATGTTTATCATCTCCACCCGCTTTTCCTCCTGCTCATGGTACTCATGTAAACTAAGTGAGGTCAGGAGCTGTGTCCGTTTTGCTCACCACGCTATCCCACTGGATCTGGTATTATCACTTGCTCTGTAACTATTGAATAACGAATAAATACCTCAAATGTGCTTTCCCTATCAAGTAGCACATGCATTTGGGGTTTTTTTTGTTTTTTTTTTGTTTTTTTTTTTGAGATAGAGTCTCGCTATGTCACCCTCGGTAGAGTGCCGCGACATCACAGCTCACAGCAACCTCAAACTCTTGGGCTTAAGCGATTCTCTTGTCTCAGCCTCCCAAATAGCTGAGACTATAGGTGCCCGCCACAATGCCCAGCTATTTTTTGTTGCAGTTGTCATTGCTATTCAGCAGGCCCGGGCTGGGTTCAAACCCTCCAGCCTCGGTGTATGTGGCTGGTGCTGTAACCACTGTGCTACAGGCACTGCCAGCACAAGCTTCCTTGAAATTTCTGGTCCTCCCTTTATAGTCATATGAATGTTAAGTAACCCAGACATCAGCAGAAATACCCATTCTTTGAGCTGACATATAATCGAGAAGAACTCCTTTTCCCACAAAGGTACAGGACCCTCTTCTGGGTGTTGGTGAATTCCTGGTGTCTGAGGTTCTCAGGAGCACTTCTGATTTTACTTTGCTGCTCCTGTAAATCCTCGGTCTCACTCACATCTCGTCTCATGCAGCTGTTCTTAGCTTTCTGCTCCAACACGATCCATATGTGTCTTTCTCTTTCTCATTGGCCCCAGATACCAACAACCAGGAATGTGAGGATGCAGCAGACTTTCGGGAAGTGCTGGAGCATTGGTGGGGATGGAGAAGAGGCAGCCAGGAGACAGTGTCTGTCCCACAACCAGGACAACTTTACATTTTAATGTAAAACTGTCCCTGTCTCTAAAGTCCTTTTGTTACTACCACAATCGCTGGCCACTGGTGATTTTTCACAGGTGACATTTCTCATCCCTTTTTCTCCTTTCCATCCACTTTTTATCTGACTTCTTTTGGAGAGCAGTTTAATGCTGTTTTTCCCTTTCTCTCAAACCAGAGGGGCAATGGGAAGGGGACAGTGAATGGGAGGAGAAAAGGAGCACTCATCTTTCAAATGACAGGAGGCAAGCCTAGAGAAATAGTCCAATGCCCTAGAAACACAGTGACTTCAGGCTGCCATGGTTTTAAAGAGCACTTTTAAAAATTCCTCTTTACCTACACGTTCTGTGCACCATTGAGGGAAGTAGATTTATTACTATATGTTCCCCTATAAACAGTTGTGTAAATGTACATGCGTAGTCATGCATTGCTTAATGATGGGGATACATTCTGAGACATGCGTCATTAGGCAATTTCATCCTGTGCAAACATCATAGAGCGCTTCACAGAGCGAAACCCGGATGGCACAAACTACTGCTCCCCTAAGCTACACGGTCCAGCCTGCAGGCTACAAACCTATACGGCAGGAATACTGTAGGCAACGATAACACAGTGCTAAATGTTTGGGTATCCACATCCACACATAGAAAAGGCAAGATAAAAATGGGGTATTATAATCTCATCAGACCTTCATCACGTATGTGGTCCAGCCTTTACTAAAAGAAAGAACTCCCATGGACGGGCCAGCATCCGGTGGACCCACTCCTCCATCAGTCATGACTTCAGAGTCTAAGCAAGGATTCTTCTGGACTGGGCCCTCCTCCCCACCCTCACCTGGTTATGCTGTTAACTGGCACACCTTGGGTGCTTGGATAGAGCATGTAACTGGCCTGGTAGGGTGATCTGGGGGGAATGATTTAAAGATATCAACACATGTTCTAGTTAAGGTCACAGTCACAGAAGAATAACATTCTCATTTGGATACAAAGTGTGTAACACCAATCAGAATGGTCTGACTTGATCTCCAAAAAACAATTTTGAGCCCATAGGAAATCTCATGCGTCTTAGAAACAGTAAAGAAAATCTGAGAAAAGGAATATGTTTCTCTCCTGAAAGAGATTGAAACCGTTCTCTCTAGATGAAAACATTTGGAAAAGTCCTACTTAGGTTACCCAAGGACCATAAGAGCTGACTCCCAGGGCTCAGAGCAGTACACCCTCGGAATTCAAGGTTCCCTTTTACTCTATATACAAGTTGACATATTCTAGACCTTTGAGGCCAAAAAAACTTAGTCTCTGAACACAGAAGAGTTTACACTTTAGAGAGACCTCTAACTCATGGCTGACTCACTTAAATTA
Source organism: Perodicticus potto (assembly GCA_963574655.1). NCBI lineage: Eukaryota > Metazoa > Chordata > Mammalia > Primates > Lorisidae > Perodicticus > Perodicticus potto. The sequence goes on from CAUYRH010008694.1 coordinate 3,488, forward strand.
TAGGAAATGGGGCATAAATGGAATGATCCACTTTTATTTTCCTGTGCGTTACTGAGGAAGCCACACCCAAGTATTCCTAAAAGGCTAGAGGTAAAACTGTCCCCTCTTCTGCAGCAACATGGGGAAACAAGAGGCCACTGCTGTCCCTTCTCTACAGCATAGCTGCCACATAAGACCACTTTTCACCCCAGGACAGGTTCTCGCAAGAACTCTCCTTTGGAAGCAGTCTGAGAAAAATAGGGAAATGGACTCTACATCTTTGAAGGCCGCTAGGGTTGTCCACGGGTGCTGTCCCCAGGCCCTCTGCTGAGAAGTGCCACATGCTCAGGTGGTGCCTGTGGCTCAAAGGAGTAGGGTGCTGGTCCCATATGCCAGAGGTGGTGGGTTCAAACTCAGCTCTGGCCAAAAAAAAAAAACCCCAGCAAAAAAAGAAGTGCCATGCTCGTGCTGCTTGACTTTCCCTTCCAGCTCGTCCACCGCACCCTCCTTTGCCCCTTGTCTTGGTGAGTACAAACTCCCCAGCTTCGGTCGGTCGGCGTTCATGACCAAATGAAAGATTCTTGCTGCTTCTCTTCTCTGCCTTCAGGCGCAACTTGCTGGGGAGATCCAGAAGTAAGGGCTGAGGTGGCTTCTGTTTGTGCTCAACAGGTGACCCAAACTTTCTTTATCTCCATTATCAAGTATTTTGTGATTCAGCCATTGATGGGCTTCCTCCTTTTCCTAAACTCCCTCCAAATCCAATCCACAGGCAAGACATGCAGAGAGGGCCCTCGAAGCCAGCTCCTCCCTCCCCCGGCATAAATGGAATGATCCACTTTTATTTTCCTGTGCGTTACTGAGGAAGCCACACCCAAGTATTCCTAAAAGGCTAGAGGTAGAACTGCCTAGACAGGGGCAGCGAACCGTCCCAGCCTCTTCCTTATCCTTTCTGTCCGCCCTCTGCTTCCCACACACCAGCCAGACTGATCCTCTAAGTGCTGCTCCGAGGGTACCACTGCCCTAAAGCCTCTCATGCAGCGGCAGCTTCAGAATTTCTATACAGGTAGGGAGAAGGACTGTTGTGTATCACTGAGGAAACAGCAATTCATGAATGAGGGGAGAAGGGGCTGATGTAGATTACCAGGATGAGGGAGACCCTACCTCCCTTTGAATAAAACCTGCTGTTTTCTGTGGCTCTAAATGCCGTGCCCAGGTGGGCCTCCTCTTTCTCTCTGCCCTCACACAGTCCAGGCTTGTCTTCACTCGCCGGCGGATGGCGAGTCCCGCAAACCAGGCTGGTTCTGGCCAAGGGCTGTCCACGCACATCCTCTTCTGTACCCCTGCTCCTGCAGGACCACATCTCCCTCAGCCTGAACGTCCCTTCCTCAAAGAGGTCTTCTCTTCCCTCCCTAAATTAGGAACCGGTTCCCATCGCCCGTCCATTCTATTATTCTGTGCTGACACTTTCTGCTCTTCATAACACTGTTCTCAATTTTGTCAGTCTCCGTCATGAGGCTGCAAGTTTCAAGATAAAGCAAATTTATTTTGTTCATTGCTGTCCCCCAGTACCTAGATACTGGCGTTCATAACAGACATTCGCAAAATAAATGAACGAACCAATTAAATATGCATTGGCTGACTATATTCTTTTCTCCAGAATTATGTATAACTAAATTTTAAAAGTAGCAAATATTAGGCTGGTGGCTCATACCTATAATCCTAGCACTCTGGGAGGCTGAGGCAGGTGGATTGCTTAAGGTCTTGAGTTCAAGACCAGCCTGAGCTAGAGTGAGACCCCACTCCCTAAAAAAAAGCTGGGCATTGTGGTGGGCAGCTGTAGTTCCAGCTACACAGGAGGCTGAGGCAAGAGGATCACATGAGTCCAAGAATTTGAGGTTGCTGTGAATATGACACCACGGCACTCCACCAAGAGTGAGAAAATGAGACTCCGTCTCCAGAAAAAAAAAAAAAAGTAGCAAATATTCATAGAATATGAGCTCTGCCACATCACTGATTCAGATGTGGAATCCTAAAAAACTGAGTTGAAACATAGCTGAGTCAGCAGAGGATCATCGCTGGGCCCGCCCTGCACCTGGAGACCGCGTGCGGGCCTTGGAAGGAGCATGTGCAGAGGCGCTGTTACACATTTCCGCGCATCTAGAGGTGCCTGTCCTCATGCAGGACATTTGGGGCTAAGTAATTTGTGTCGTGAGAGGCTGCCACGTGTATCACAGGACATTCAGCGCCATCTCTGGCTTCTACCTAGTAGATCCCACTAGCACCCCAACCCCCAGCTGTAAATAGCAAAAAATGTCCCCAGAAATTGCCAAATTCCCCGAGGAGGGGGAGAAATAGTCCCAGTTAAAAACCATGGATCTAGAGGAACGCCTACCATCTTCAAATGAGTCACGCGATCTGAAAAGTCACGGGTACCACGAGACAGAGAGAAAAGTAAACTAGCCTGCTCACAGGTTGCATTTCATTCCTGGCATGAGGACTCGCATAGGGCAGTCAAAGGCCAGAACATGTGATCATCCAGCTTCAGCTTCAGACATAGACAAAAGGTCTACAGGATAAAGCCCGAAGCTCACTAGAGATTTCCAAAAGAAGAAGGAGGTGAACTAAATATGACGAGATAAAACAATTCATGCAACAGTGACAGGATTTAATTACCAGTGACTGCAGTCTGTGAATGTGAATCAAAAAAGTGCCAAAGGCACATCGTGCAATGATGACTGAAATGATGCTGATCACAAATGACTGGCTTGTGAACCAGGCCTTGCTGAACCAAGCTTGTGGGCTGAGCTGCATCTGGCAGTGACCTCCACCAACAGGCCAGTCTAGGTGAGCAGCTCGGAAGCTGCTGAGCCGATAGCATCGCTGGTCCATGGCACTGGCATGAAAGTGCTTTATAAATTATCCTGACATCCATCTGAGCACCAGAAAACCAAAAGTGAGGTTTCAGAGCTCAGGTTTAGAAGAACGTGGCAAGTCCTTAGATAAATTGAGGAAAGAGAAATGATAAGGATGAAATGGAATTGAATCAGGCTCTGCCCACATCAAATAAACTACAAAATTGCTTTGCCAAAATGTGAATTTAGACACAGTAAAGGTGTCAAAACAGTTAAATAAATCAAGCTAGAAGGAACTGGGGATGGAAAAATGACTACAGTACAGAGCTATCTGGATGAAAACAAGAAACACACATTGCTGGGGGGAGAGCACAGAACCTTTTTCAGACAATCCTACATGCAAGTGGAAACTTAAAAGAAGACACAGAGCCACAAGCTCTCACACAAGCACTCAGTAACCACATAACAGCTGCCTGATGCAGAGCAGAGTCGGCGAATATGTCTTTGAAATTATCAGCAGCAACAGCTGAAGAGGACAGAAGCGGCAAAGGCTTCTTCTCTGTTGAGAGAGACTTCTTAGAAAAAATCTGGGAGACCACAGCCTTCATGATTTCAACAGCAGGGGAAAAGTGTTTTGAAGCTGTAAGCCACAGCTTGAGTGTAAGAATCTCTAAGAAAGTCATGTTTAATTACAAAGAGATCAGCACAAACTTTCAGTGGGGAAACTGTCCTGCAAACCTGAGAGGTTAAACTGCAAAGGAAAATGTTAATGGATGAAGCAGCCTCTCCAAATAATTTTAAACACCTTTCCGGAAAGCATTTGACACCGTCCTTTGTAAAAACTCTAATCTGCAAAAGTATATTCTGGCATTTACAAGTCAAGCTATTTTAACCACAGTGATAAAAAGAATCCCCCAAACCAATTTTGAGATAGACTATCGCGTTACAGTCAGTCCTGTGGCATGGCAGGACGAACACGGAGGCTCATCTGAAATGCCGTGCGCAGCTCTGATAAGGACATAAATATGGAGAAGGTGGAGCAGAGAGCAGCCAGGTGATAAAGAGACTCAAAGGAGGCATACTTTACATTAGCGCATATCTTGCAAAATCAGCAACTACACAGCACTTGGTCAGCAAAGAGGGGGATTTATGAGAGAATTGCACTGAGATGTTAAGAAAAAGATCTAAAGGGATTACAAATGATAATGCAACAGGATTGTTTGACTTTGCATGTAAGACTGGAGTCTGCAATCACAGGTAGATCAAAAAATAAGTTTATAAGCATTTTGTTTGTTGAGGGAGAGTTTGGAATTTTTGAGGGGGGGAGGGCCCTTAAGCGATGTTGAATGGGAAAGAAGTGTCAATGGAAAAGAACCTAAATTCTTTAAAATTGAAGGTGCTGATCCTAAGAATTTTCATTCTCAGAATTCAGTGTGCTTAGAATTTTTAAGCCTAATGTGTGTGATCATGGTCCAGAGAGCCACACCTCCAGCAGTGTTGAGCAAGTGGTCTTGTCATGGTTGGGTTATGGTTTGGTTTTACACACTTTAGGGAGAGAGGAAATTACACACAATATCATGAAGCATTACATGGAAGGTGTACATTGGTTTAACCCCAAAAGGCAGGGCATCTCGAAGCTGGGGAAGGCAAGGGGTTGGGTATGGAGTGAAGGTTACTGATCATGGGCAGGGGTGGGGGGGTTAAACATTCTTTGATTTGTAATTGGTTAAATGAATGAAACCTTTAACCAGGCATTATGGCAGACACACGTAGCTTCAGATACTTGGGAGACTGAAACAGGAGGATCACTTGAGCTCAGGAATTTGAGGCTGCCCTGAGCTAAGCTGACACCACGGCACCTTAGCACCTGGGCAACAAAGTGAGACTCTGTATCAAAACAAAGAAAGAGAGAGAGAGAGAGGAAGGAGGGAGGGAAATGAAGTCTAAATTCTAAGGCTTAGAATGGGGGCATAACTAGGCCTGTCTGACCTCCATTCTCCTCTTGGCCAGCAACCCAGCTTTAAGATTTTTCTATGGTCCCCTTGGTCAAGAGGAGATCCATTCAGTTGGCTAGGAGGGCTTAAGATTTTATTTTCGTTCACAGAGGGAGGGTGGAATAATTGTCAGAACTGTGGAAAGGTTAAAAAAATAAATTTTATAGCATGTTAGACATGGCTATATAGAATCGTCATCCCTTAGGCTACAGCAACAGACACTTCCTTCTCAGGTCACCTCCTAGTTCTATGCACAAATATTTCCCTTCTTGGCTCCACCTGATAGTGGATTTGTGCATTCCTACTCAGCCAGGAAGAAAAGTAACTTGTTTCATCATAACAGAGAGTCTAGATCCCACGGGGCAACACCTCAATGCTCCTTCTGGCTTTTCTCCTCTGTTAGTTCAAGTCCAAGCCGACCTTCAAGGCTCAGGCCTCTGTGATGTCTTTGCTGGTTTCCCCAGTTGGTGTGAACTTGTCCAGCATGCACCTTTTGTATTTATTTGGCACTGTTGAAGTGCCAGGGAGAGAATTTTTAAGGGCAGGAAGACTATTATGTTTATTTTCGTGTTTTCCCTTGATACCTCTCATTGCACTTTTTGATAAGGGTCTCAAAAATGAATTGGGGCTTGGTGAATGAAGAACCTTATTGCTTATTACTTATTAGCTCATTACATCTTACTATTCTAAGGCTTGGTTTTCAAAGAGAGCCAGGCAGGTAAGTTCTGTTGTGGTATTGACAATGGCTACCACCGATTGGGCACTTACTATATACCTACCATAAGTTGTATCAAGAGCAAAGAGAAAAACAAGGAGTTAATGTGAAAGTATGGCCTTGTAAGTGATGCAAAGAAGCAGGAACAGGTTAAAAACTAGAGAGCAAAGATCCAATCAAATTAAGATTTGAAAATGGAAGAAATTGATTTTCTTAAAAAAGAGAAAAAAGACTTCAAAATGCTAGTGTATAGTTGCATTTATTTTAAATTACTTCATTATGTGATCATACTCCGCAATAGCGGTTCTCAACCTGTGGGTCATGACCCCTTTGGGGGTCAAACAACCCTTTCACAAGGGTCGACTAAATACATCGTATCAGATATTTACATCACGATTCATAACAGTAGCAAAATTACAGTTATGAAGTAGCAATGAAAATCATTTTATGGTTGGGAGTCACCACAACATGAGAAACTCTATTAAAGGGTTGCGGCATTAGGAAGATTGAGAACCACTGCTCCACAATCTATGAGGGTGTATAAACACACACACACACACACACACACACATATACATGTAAATGTATTTTTTTTTTTGAGACAGAGTCTCACTTTATTGCCCTCAGTAGAGTGCTGTGATGTCACAGCTCATAGCAACCTCCAATTCCTGGGCTTAGGCAATTGTCTTGCCTCAGCCTCCCAAGTAGCTGGGACCACAGGCACCCGCCACAATGCCCGGCTATTTTTTTATTGCAGTTTGATGGGTGTCGGGCTCAAACCCGCCACCCTCACTATATGGGACTGGTGCCCTACCCACTGAGCCAGAGGTGCTGCCCTAAATGTTTTGTTTTCTTTTGTTTTTTTTGCAGTTTTTTTGGCTGGAACTGGGTTTGAACACACCACCTCCAGTATATGGGGCCAATGCCCTACTCCTTGAGCCACAGGCGCCGCCCTTAAATGTATTCTTTTTAAATTCTGGAGGAACAGACACCTGCTGATAACTATGGTTTCCTCCAGGGAGAGGAGTAAGTAAGCAACAGACTCTCAAACGAGAGGTAATTTACATGACCACATCCTGTATGCAGCGGGAAAGGAGCAAGACGCTATTGAGGATTTTCTATTTGCCTCTATTTGTGTATTCTTTTTGATTTTATAAATGTATATTCATGTGTGTACCAGTATGAAATAAATCACCCCAGTTATTAATATTTTATGAGAATGTAATATAAAGAATTTGTATCTAGGTATCAAAGAACTGAAAATGTAAAAAGGCGTCACTGAAGTATCAACCAAAGTTGTGACTGCAGAAAGTAGCTGCCCCTGTGGACTTAGTAAACTTGACAAGCTTAGAAAGCTGCTTGGCTGGCACTGGTGCCTTAGGACCTCCAGGACAGATTCAGGTCTCCGATCAGAAGGTGTCTGCAAAGACCAGGAAACTGCAAACTGGAATACCCTGCCTCTGCTGCGGTGAGGAGCCATTGCTGGGAAACCCTAGCAGGAAGGAATGGGAAGCAACTAGATTCTTCTTCTCTTTGCACACTTATGTGTAACTAGGTACATTGGTTTGGTAAAGAGTATTCACAGTTAGGAGTCAAAATTTTTTAATGCTATTTCCAGCTGTGCCACTGTCTAACTGGGCAATCTCATAGAAACCCCAAAATCTCTTTCAAAATAACCATTATAATAGTTTTTCTGTATAGCACTTACCATAAGCCAAGCACTAAGAGTTTTACATATATTAACGAATTTAATCTTGCGACAAATCTGTGAGGAATAGGACCATTCAGTAACTCACCCAAGGTCACAAATAGTATGAGACTGGCCAGGAAATGAACCCAACAGTCTGATATAGAGATCATCTCTTTAGTACCAATATTTCTGCCTCTTAGTCACTTACATGGGGCTTCTCATGTGCCAGGCATCACTCTCCACCTTGGAAACATGGACCAGCCTCCAAGGTAAGGACTGTCATCCCATTTCACAGATGAGGAAGCCAAAGCCTGGAGAGGCTGTGAAAACCCTGGGCTCCATCACCCTGTCTCTCAAGAGAGGAGGTTGGACCAGTTGGCACTGAAGGCTGCCTCTGTGAGACACCAGGACTCCAATACCAAAGCGCTTGAGTGCCTTGGCTCAAACACAACCAGAATTAAAGACTTCACTTACATACTTATAGACCCCCTGACCTCACAGGATTTATAATAAAACAGTCTTGTTATATGAGCACTAAAATCGCCAACTCAACACAGGTTTTTATTTCCCTCTGTCTATTCTCCTGCCAGGAATTAGATGAGAAATACAAGGAAGGGAATTAACAGCTTTCCTTAAAACTCATTTAGGAAAATCTGTTTCTTGCTTTTGGCAAGTAGCGTTCTGGTCATATGCACATCTGACTATGGTGGGGAAGGGATTACACACACCTTTCTTATTGCTCTGCTTTTCCTTACTTTTATTTTCTGTTTGACTTTAAAAGTTCCAGTCAACCACAAGCCTTTGAGATGGATGTTTAGTATTGTCACAGTGGAAAGGTCCAGAGTCCAGGAAGCTCATGAACTTGCCTGAGGACACCTACCTGGTAAGAAGCAAGCTGGGATTTGAACTTGTGGTGAGTTTTACCTAAAGTGACAGTATCAGGACTGCCAAGACAAAACTGATCTCATGTTAGAAATTCCTATGTTTTTTAAATAAAACTTTCCCATCACTCACCCAAGGTCACAAATAGTATGAGACTGGCCAGGAAATGAACCCGACAGTCTGATATAGAGGTCATCTCTTTATTAACTGTTGACAAGCCATGGATAGGACACTGATTAATAACCAGCCCCTCGGCTAAGTGATCTGATATCACTGAATCCCTGACAGCACCACCATAGCCAGTCACAGGCCGGCCATGTACCATGCTGAGGTCCGCAAGGCCCTCCCGCACAGCACAGTGAGGGGCCGGCTCAGTGGAGTAGGGCAGTGTCTGCAAGAGCCATAGGGACAGAGTGATTTTGTTAGGATGGACACCCACTTTCTTAGAATCGTTCCTATAGAGGAAACTGTGCATCTCGGCAAAAGCAAGTCACCTCTGTTTTCCACTAACAGATGACGTTAGCTAACACTTTTACAGGGCCACTTTGGGCTTGTAACAAATGTTCCTAATTTAATCTGCTGGGAAATTGAGGGCTTACAGTAAAGGCAACAGGTCTGCCTCAAACGATGATCTTAATTCCTCATTTTGCACATCTGTAGAAGTCCCTAAAGTACTTTGGCTAGGAAGGAAAGTGAAGAGCGGACAGCAACCCTTCCCAGAGAGAGGCACTGGAGCGCAGATGCTCTGCGATTTACTCTGAGAGTGGTTAAGCAGAAAGGGGGGAGGGATGTCGGCTCCCGTTTCAACCCTTCCCCTCCTCAGAGAAGTGAGAAATGCTTAGAAAATTCTGCACTCTTCTTTACAACACAACCATCAGGGATACCCCCAGAACTAGAATATGAATTACTTTAATCAACAAAGTCGACAATTAATCAATCCAACGCTACTGAAGGGAGAGTGGAAGCCTCTGGGGTTACTTGAGTCACAGGTCCTACGGAGCGATGAAAGCTTTTCAGGTCCTCGGCCCCCTGGCCTGGGTTTCTTCGTTTGACATAGAAGGTAAAAGTGCCCATCTTCTTGGCTGGTGTATTTAGTTTCCTGTGGATGTTGTAACAAAGTACCACAAACTGGGTGGCTTAAGACAACACGAACTTTTTCTCTCATACTTCTGAAGGCTGGAAGTCCAAAGTCAAAGTATCAGCAGGGCAGTGTCCCCTCTGAGGGAATCTAAGAAAGAACCCATCCCACTTCTTCCAGATTCTGGGGGCCCCAGGTGGCCCCTGGCTTGTGGCAGCGTCACCCCAGTCTCTGCCTCCACCTTCATGTGGCCTTCCTCTTTGAGTCTTCTCTTCCTAAAAGGACACCTGTCATTGGGTTTAGAGTTCACCCTGATCCATGCTGATCTCTTCATCATCCTTGTGTAATTATATCTGCAAAGGCCCAAATAGGGCCAAATTCTGAGGTTCCAAGTATAAATGCACTTTAGGAAGACACTATTAATCCCTGAGAGCTGGTTGGGACAGAGTTTAAATGCCTCTCACACTCCTGCATAGTATAGGTCTTTACGAAATACAGGGAGTGGTTATTTATTGTTGCTGCAGTGGGGCTGTCACTGTTTTTCTTGGGAATGGAAGAAATGGGTTGGATTTGGAACAGAAAGGCAGCCCAGAGGATTCATGGGGGCCCCAACTGAGAGGCCTGGCAGAGACAGAGCAGGGCGCTAAGGAGACAGTCCTGGTCTAGATTTGCTCAGCCCCTATGCTCTTGGGATGGATCCAGGACGACCCAGCAGGAGTGGTCAGGAAAACTGTCCCCTGCCCACTTGTGTAGACAGGAATATGGGGAAAGGAGCTTTGGGTAAGTTCTCCCCTCTTCCTCGCCTTCTGTTACAGGTATTTCAGAGTTTTTATGACAGGAATGGGAGAAGAGTAGATTCTGGAAGGAACACTCCCAGAATCAGCTATGGAATAAAGGAATTGTAGTGCTGAGCTTGGAAAATAACTCCCATGATTTCAGAAGATTCCTGAATCCTGGAAGTACATCAAACAAATAGCAAAACTATGAAAGCAGCTGGAAAAGCTGGGCCTCTTCCGTCCCAAGGCCAGGATGACAGGAGTCCCGGGTGTGCTAAAATTGAGTCAGTTAATGTATTTCTGAACACACCAAAATTTCACCCTGATGTTGTAAACTGCATACTGCCACTCACTGTGGCTAAGTTTTTATGTAAGTGTGGCATATGTTTATGTCACTAGAAAAGAGGGAAGGACAAAAGTTGAGTCATGACTAAAAACGTTTGAGAACAGAGATTCCCTTTAAGACCAACGTCTTTTCTCCAGAGACCATGCTAGTAGCCTCTCAGCCAGGTGTTCTTAATGCATTTTTTGTACCAGAAACCCTTTTGAAGTCTGGGGAAGTCCATGGGATTATTCTCAAAATAATGTCTTAAATAAAATTAAATACATAAGATTACAAAGGGAGCCAACGATCTCAAAAGACAGTTATTAAAATGTCAACAACAAAAGCAACAAATTTTTGATACGGTCCTATATGTGCTTCTTACTAATGTATTAAGTAACAAGACTTAGCAACAGGCCTACAGCTCCTGTAATTTTGAAGTAACAAAGGATGTAAGTGGCATTTCAGGACCTCTGCAACTGCAGGAGGCTCTACAAATACCAGCAATTTGTTGCCTATATTCAAAATTGAAAAGAATGTGAAACTTCAGTTGGAAGTTAGAGAAAATAAACACGTAGTATTTTCCCAACCAGATTTACAGAATTCTATCCATGGAGATTTGTGCCTCGACATTTAGAATCCCTGTTTTAAGTATACTTTTCAAAGGGACCCAGTTTTTGGTGGGGCTGTGTCTGCTACCACGAGCACCAACTTACACATAGTATTATAGTTTTGCAAAGGTTGCCCCCTGCTGGTCAAAAGACTCGTGCTATTCGCCAGAAAACTCATTTAATTGGCGTTGTTTGAAAACAATAGGTCAGGCTATTAATTCACTGACTCATACCAAGACACGGAGCAGGAAGACTACTACTCAACCAGGCCCAGGGGCATCTAAAAGCCCCTTTTGGCTTAACAAAGTGCTGATGGTTTGTGCTGTTGGTCATTAGCCAAGATCAAAATGCCCTCCTGCCAGGCTATTTCTAAAGGGCTGCTCTCCCAGCTTCTGGTGTGCACAGAGGAAACTGCAGACTGCTGAAAGGTTAGATTTCCCTGAAGGCTTGTCTGACCAAGGTCTTTAGAGCTTGGAGCCAAGTGGAAAAGGAGAGGGCAAGTGAATCCAGATCTTACAATGGGCCACAAATGGGCTGGTTTTCACATATGCTATTGCATTGAATTCCTAAAGTAACTCTATATGGAATTTATCATTATTATCATTATTATTTTTTACAGAAACAACTGAGGCTTGGTGAGAAAAGTTGTCACTTGACCATGATTGCTCCAAATATTTGCTGTCCAGTCTCTGCCACCAGGGGTGGAACAAAGAGATTCCCATAGCGGTGCCCCATCTTGTTAGCACAGAGTGAGTTCTAGAGCGTGTCCTCTGGTTTGGATCCTGGGAATCACCACTTACTAATCATGTGAACTTAGACAAGCTTATCTAAATTAAATGAGGCTTCATGCCTCATTTTCCCTGTCTGTAAAATGAGGATAATCATGGTACCTATCGTGAGAGTCGTCATATAGATTAAATGCAAAGCCCCTAGAATATGCCCAATACCTGGAGGCACTGATAACTAATAGCTGGTGTTACTCCAAGACAGTGTCGCCTTCTGAGAACCAAAGCAGCTGCACAGCCGCTAACAGGCTGAACCAGTACTTCTCAACCACAAGAAGATTTGTGCCCAGGGGACATTTGGCAAGGTCTGGATACATTTTGGTTGTCACTACTAACTCGAAAGGAATCTAATGGGCAGAGGCCAGAAACATTGTTAAAAATCCTACAGGACACAGGTCAGCCCCCCTACCACAAATAAGTACATGGCCCCAGTGTCAATAGTCTGGGCCAGGTAACCCTGCCCCAGGTTGGACAGTGAAGTAGAGAATATTTTGCCAGATACAATGATTTGCTAAACTGTAATGGCAGGGGGGAGGAGGGCAGCAAGAAAAAAATAAAGAAACAAGGAACTATTAGGTAATAATTGATGCTGTGATAAAAACAAAACAGGGCTGCAAGTTAGAGAGAGGCAGGTGGGGTTGCTCTCTGTTAGCCGGTCAGGGAAGTCTTCACGGAGGAGCTGGCATTTAGACTGGAACCTGAGAATCAGGATGTGACCAGCCATCGAAGATCTGAGAGCAGAGCTGGGGGAGGAAATATTTCCCACAAAGGTGCCAAGGTAGTGACAACCTTGATGTGACCGAGGAACAGAAGGGAGGGGGATCGGAGAGCAGTGGGAGGGAGGGAGACAGGGAGGCCTCGCAGAATGGCCTCCTTTGGACAAGGCTCCTTCTGGGTGTATATCGCCTCGAAGTATTTGACCTTCACCAGAAAGTGTGATTCGCTATGTGGTACAATTTGAAATGGGTCTTAAAGTTCACTTTTGGTTTGTTTTTGTTTTGCTTTAAGAAGCAACAGTAGGAAGTCTCATTGCTAGCAGTGAATTCGTTAACAAGGTCAATTACTGGATTTGGTTACCTCTGGTTTGAGATAAAATCACACTGTGCCTTCCTGTTCTCTCGAGGATATGGAGTTATTCCGATGTGGTACTGTAAGAAAGAAATTAAAAAGAAGGAAGACTGGAACACAGTTCCATTTTGCGCTGCAGAGGCTTTCCAGCTGCCCTGAGTCGGATGTAATAGCAATGCACATTTTGAAATTCAATAAAGCTGCAGGTTGGGAGGAGGTTAGGAAGGGTAGGCACTCTTAAACCCAGATAGCTTTGCCCATAGCTACGCTGTACCCACAAAGTCAGAGCCTAATTCTTCCACTGTTTCCAGTGGATTTCTTTACATGAAAGTAAAAGTTATCTCGGGATATTTGGCCTACTTCCTGCATAAGATAGTAGTGGTGAGATAGAAGGATAGTATTATAAGATCACCAGGCTTACATTTTACATAAAAGTGAGCTAGAGTTGAAACTTATTAAGCAAGCAAATTAAGTACTTTTTGATTGGTATATAAAACAAAAGAAAAGGAGGAGGCGGAGGTTTCTGTTTTTGAAGATGGGATAAACAATATCTGGGGTCCTCCAGACAAGAACATTTCTATGTGGTATAAACAACAGGATGGAAACCATCGGAGAGCTGGACATACTCTTCTGAGCGACACTTTGTTGGAATTGAAAAGTTTTCTCTGGGGTGCTCTATTTCATTTAGGTTTTAAAAATTAGCTGGGCCATATTTAAGACTATTAACCAAAATCCAGTTCAAAACTAACATGGGCTCTCTGAAAGCTACCTCTTGGGGAAGCGGGGGGAAGTGAGCTGCCCAGCTATTTGTCAGAGTCTGTACCGCTTTGAGACCCTGGTAACCCACTGAGGGCAATTTGCCAGTTTTACTTAGGGCAACAAATCGTACCCAGCTAAAAGATTTCATTTCCCACCACCGCCTATTTGCATGTGACCATATGACTAATTCCTGGTCAGTGAAATGAAGTGGAAATGTTTTATGGAAAAGCTTCTTAAAAGACAACTGATGTTTATTCCCTTTTTCTATCCTTCTCTTTCCTCCATTCTGCTGCATGGAATATGGGTATGGTGGCTAGAGCTCTAGCAGCTATTTTGTAATATGAGGACAAAGGTCACACTTGAGGGAAGGTGTTTGTGACTAGAAGGAGGCTGGATCCTTGAGGATTTTGTGGATGTGGTGTTCCAGTTCAAAGCATCATATTGCTAGACTTCTGTTAGTACAAGAGAAATCAATTGCTTCTGTATAATTTAAGCCACCATTTTAAGTTTTTGTTTTATATAGTCAATTAATCCTAAATGATACATCAGTCCATTTGCATAACCTGCTCACACTGTGAGATTAAATAGCCAAGGTGAAGATCAAATGCTCTTCGAAGGTCTTATCTAAGTTTCTTAAAGTTATTATTTTGAAACAATGAACAATTTAAAATAAGATTGACATTATATAAGATCTTAAGGGACCTATTTTTAACAGGCGAGGTCTCGCTATGTTGCTCAGGCTGGCCTCAAACTCCTGGACTCAGGTGATCCTCCTGCCCCAGCCTCCCAAGTACCTGGATCTATAGGAACATGCCACTGTGCCTTGCTAAGTCACCCCACTAATCTAAGAATGTTTTAATGTACCTTGGCAGATCTTATCAAATGAAGATAATGGAAGTCAAGTACTCTATAGTCTTTCTCATTTAAAACTGGTTTAGACATCTGCAATCATTGGTAAACATAAAAAGTGACTCTCCTCTTCAGGATCCTATAGCAGAATGGTCAGTACTTCTCAGTTAATGGTATGTAACTAAAAGATCCTCTTTTTCTAAGCCTTTTGATCTCTCCAAGGTGATGGTGTGTGCTGACTGGCTCTAAGGTAGCCATTTCTAAGATTAAAACAAAGAAACAAGCAAAACAAAGAAACAAGCAAAACAGTGGCTCTCTGTATGTGGTGGTCAGTATTGCTTCTCACCTAACACTGCCCACTCGCTGCCTTCTGTACTTCCTGGATCCACATGATTGAGAACGTCCATGTTCTGGCCAATTAATTGTATCACTTTCAAGTTCAATGTGAGGCCCTTCCAAATTGTATTTTTCCTTTGCCCAGGTGGTGGCTGCCCACCAGCCTGTGTCTGAGCTGAGTCTCTGGCTGTCTCATCCTGGACGTGTAGCATGAACAAGAAATCTCAGTTCACTGAGATTTGAGGTTGTTTGTTTGAAGCTTAATCTGTCTTATCCTGACTGATACACCTCATAATCTAGAAAAAAACTTCTTTGGGTGGAAATAATCACAGAGGTATTGAGTGATATCATCTATGGTTCCAGCAATCAAAAAGATGTGGGTAAAAGTCCCCTCCAATTTGACCCAAAAGCTTAACCCTTTTAACATTCACAAATGATATTTATAAAACATTTTTGTGGAGCAGTTTCCTGTACCATGTCTGTCTGAAAGTCTGTCAATTAGCAAAGCAAATTTCCCATTCCTCAGTGGCTTCAGACCCTATCAAACTTCCTGCCAAGATTGGTGTTTAGATTTCACATACAATTAGCTCCACCGTGTGGTACTTAGAAAAATTACATCTGTTTACAGGACCATAAAAGCAAGGTCAAATAGCTAGTAACACCATGTACCCCTTGAGAAGACTGTACCTGATTAAGAAAAAAAAAAGTTATATCCAGCTTGCTAAAGTATCAACTTAAAAGCAAAAAAGAGCCGTGTGTGGTGGTGCATGCCTGGAGACCTAGCTTCTGGGGAGACCAAGGCGGGAGGATTACTGGAGCTTAGGAATCTGAGAACAGCCTGGACAACATAATAAGATCCCCATCACTCTAAAAAAAAACAGGAGGGAAAATATCCCTGCTGTGTGAACTACCAAGTTGCACTCATTTATTTACTTATTCAACTAATATTTTCTGAGCTCTATTTTGTATCAGGTATAGTTCCAGGTCCTGGAACGATCAGCAATGAACAAGATACACAAAATTCCTACACAATGAAACAAATAAACAAAGTAAACAGGTTATTATAAAACGCATCACGTTTGCTTTGGGCCATGATAGAGTAAAAGGACTATTTATCCTGGTTCCCTAAACACTAGAAAACTGAAGAGATGACATGTGACTACTGTGCTCAGACACGGGACTAAAGGAAGCACAATGTTGTAATGATCTGATGTATGAAAGAGGGGAACAGGCAAGGCGGGTTCGATGATTACCCCCAGATTTCTGCCTGGGGCACTTTCCGGACCACCCAGCAGGGAAGGAAACACCAAGCAGTGCATGATCAACCTGCTGAGTTGAGAAAACAGAGTTGGAAAGTCCACAGAATCCGGAGAGACCGGAAGATGTAAGGCCAAGTCTCAGAGAGGAGCAAGCTGTGCAGAATGTAACTCCAGAAGTTTAAGTAGGAATTTCCTTGAGGACCTAGTGAATACTAAGTCATGGAAACATAGGGCGTGACTCTGTGAAGTCACGCAAAGAGTGACTAAAATCTGTGAACTACACGGTTCCCAGAGTTCCTGCCATGCCGGGTTTGAGTTCCCTCTAGTCAGTGTGGAGAGTTCTGTCCTGTCTGATCCCTCAGGACCTTCAGTAGAGACCCCATCATGCGTCTTCCTACGTAATAAAACTACAGGTTTTAGAAAAAGGCCTCAAAAGGACCAAATTGAACCGTAAGTGACTCAATTGCTTACATACCAGAGAAAGCTCAATATTCTTTTCAAGGAGGACAATACCCAGGTGCTCACTGATGTAAAATTCGTGAAGCTCGGCATCCAATCAAAAATTACTAGCCCGGCCAAGAAGCAGGAAAATGTGACTCATCACCAAGGGAAAACTCAGTTACTAGAGAGAGAATTAAAAATGAATGAAATGGTAGCATTAGCAAAAGAGAGCTTTGAAACAACTGTTTGAAAAGAGAGCCATGCCCAAGAAGTTAAAGCAAAACATGAACAGAGAACTAAAAGAGAAGATCTGAGAAACACCAAATAGGACATCTGGACATGAAAACCACAGCACCTGAAAAAAAGCTGGCCTAATCCCACTTCTGCCTCTTAACTGACGCAACAAACTCATCCCCCAAACCCTCTTTAGAGCAGAGGTTTGCTTCGTTCAATAAGAGTGTGTCTGACCAGGATATACCTCCCGTAAGTCAATATGTATTTGGGTTTTATATTGATTTGTGAGAGGTGGTTTCATGTTTTGACAATTGTGAGATCCCCCACCCCCCCGAGGTTGAGGGTCCTAACTTAACAATATTCAGGTGTGCTCATAAGGCCTCTTGTGTCCAGAGTTGATCATTTGGATTTGTTCCACGTGTTTTACTTTTAATACTGATCTGTGCTCTGACTCTTTCAGTGAGCACACTTGGTTGAATATATTTTGTTAAATGAGAAGTCCTATGTAAACTGGTCTTTGGCAGGGGTCCTCAAACTACAGCCCGCGGGCCACATGAGTTGGTGTGAATTGTATTTGTTCCCGTTTTGTTTTTTACTTCCAAATAAGATATATGCAGTGTGCATAGGAATTTGTTCATAGTTGTTTTTTTTTAACTATAGTCCGGCCCTCCAATGGTCTGGGGGGTAAATTTGCCACCTGTTTAAAAAGTTTGAGGACGCCTGGTATAGGGTATTTAGAAATTTTGGTTTAGAGATACATTCTTTGGTAAATATTTTGGCCACTAACATAATTATTCTTCAAGTGTGAGCATCTATTAGTACAAAGGCTTGGCTCAAGACTTTTTTTTTCCTGTTACTTTTGTTTCTAATAGTCTTCTATCTATTAGATATATAAGGGAGACTGCCAAGGGAGTGGTTGGAAGAATAGGTCCATTCAGTCTTCAATCCAAGTTGAGTCCAAGGTCTATGCATGGAGGTCCACTAGAAAGTGACAAGTTCACGATCAAACTTTGCCTTTTGTCCTCAAACACCTTCATTGAGACGCTCCTATCAATTAATGCATTTTGTTTAGTTCATATACCAAGATAAAAGATGTCAGATCATTTATCATACAGTCCCTTCTTAGCCTCTGGCTGGTTACGTAACCTGAGACACCACCATTCTTCAGCAAATATTCTTGATTGACTGTAATTGCTTCTTTCTTATTTGGCATGATTTTTAATGTTTTAAATTTATCTTCATAGATTTGGGGGTACAAATAGTTTTGTGTTACATGAACAAATTATACAGCGGAGGAGTCTAGGATTTTAGTGCACCTGTGACCTGAAATAGTGTAACTTGTACCCAAAAGGTGATTTTTCATCTTGCGCCCTTTTTTCTCCCTCCCCCTTCTGAGTCTCCAATGTCCACATGTCACTCTGTATGTCACAGTTATTTCTAACAAGTCATAATTTCTTACTGGCAGAACTACTACTTCTTATGTGAATTCTCACTATAATACTAACTCATGTGCTCACCCTAGTATGGCAAGAATATTTTCAACTTAAAGTAGCATTATCTACTTCGGGAAAAGTTGTGATATTCAGAACTAATACATTTAAGCAGAGCTATAGAAAAATTAGGAAAACTAATAATATTCACAATTCAGTAGTCAACTTCTTTGGTATGTTGAAGCCTCCAAACAAGCACTGATTACAAAATAGTCTCTCAAAGAGTCTTTAGTTCACTATCATTCAAAACTTCTGAAATGACCCTCCATAAGTGTATGTGATACAGAATCTTCACTACCCACTCACATCCTGTCTTCTCCTTCAATCGTGGTCTAGTAAACGTGATGCCCTTTACATGGGGTTTTTCTCAGAAAAGGCCGTTGTACAATAGCTCCTTTAAATCACTAGGCCAAAAGACATATCAATAAATGTTGAACTTAAACCTTGTTCCAGAGATGGATTAAGGGATATAACTAAAGAATTTTTAAAGCATCACTGAGACCAACGCAAATTTACTGCCGAATTTGGGATTTGGTTAGATACATATTATCTAGACTATCTAATTTATATAGTTGGCTTGCTTAATTACTCGCCTCTGCTAAGGGAAAAATGGTTCAGTCAGCAGGATAAGAAACATCAGGAGAAAATCTACATAACTTAAATGTGTACATATAAAGATAATGGCTTTGGGAGGCCAAAAAATAGATACACATGAAATTTTTTTATAGGGACTTGTAACTTTTCCCTTCTGGATAACTGAACAAATACTCAAAATTAGCTGGGTGCAGTAGCTCACACCTGTAATCCCAGCATTTGGGGAGGCTGAGGCAGGAGTATCCCTTGTGTCTTTGTGTCTATATACAGGCCTGAGCCACACAGCAAGACCTCATCTCTACAAAAATTTTTAAAAATTAACAGGGCATGATGGCACAAACCTGTTGTTTCAGCTATTAATACTTGGGCGGCTGAGGGAGGAGGGTCACTTGAGCCCAGGAATTTGAAGTGCAGTGAGCTATGATCACAGTGCTGCACGCCAGCCTGATATAGCAAGAATCTGTCTCAGAAAAACAAAAAAAGAGATTCAAAATTGCAAATAAAGTAAAGATAATTAATAAAAGGCTTTAAAAGTAAACTTCAGAAAACTTTTAGTTTGAGTGGACCGTTAAAGTGAACTCAGAAACTGAAATGAAGGGAAGTTTGTTATTTCTCATTCTGTATAGGCTCAGATTACAATAAGGGACTTAATCAGAAATAATACAATGGAATGGTAAATTGCCAATTTAGGAGCATTCCCACATGTAGCCAAACATTTTCAAAGTCCTTTAAAAAGTAATTGAGCTAAGACTTGAACCCAACTTATGACCCTTCAGATAGAATAACTGGCCCCAAATTCCTGTTCTTCAAGAATCAAAAGCCTATGGACAGGGGCACCTGGAGATGCTGTAAGCAGAAAGGCCAGTGAAGGAAATAAGGCATCATATTTTCCAGGAAACAGAAAGATAATTATCTATGATCTGTCCAATGATAATGCGCTGAAGGAAAACCTAACACCCAGCAATTCTCTGTTGTTCCTCTAAAGCCCCAAGGGGAATTGTCTATAATGACAAGTACAAATGAATAACAATGCAACTTTAGGTTAATGCCACCATAACTACCACTAATTCTGCTTCTATAGAACATCTGATCTCTCAGAATAACATTTAAAGCTGAAAAGCAAGAAGAAACATGAATTGACTGGTAATAAATACAGAAAAGGAAGAAAAGAGTTTAGTCTTAGAGTAAAAATGTCTTGTGCAATAACATGAAAGAAAATAGTGAAAACGCAAACTTGCAGGTATATATAAGTTGTAAGAAAAAGGCAAAAGGGAACTTTTCTTGCCTTGGTCTTACTAAAGCATTTCAGAAGTAGGAGATTCTATAAATACTGAATCTTTTCACAAGACCCAATAGGTTGAGGCTATCAGAAGACCCTTTCTTTTTGGGATGTAAGTTCCAACTTACATGGCACTACCAGATAAAATATAGTAAAAGAGTTATTTTTAAGACTCCCTAAAATTTTCCTACTTATGTTCACATAATAACTAGTCTATGCATAAAATCTTCACTATGCATAATTCAAAAACTAACTGAAGGATTAGCTCTAAAACTAACTGAAAGATGTGTGCTCAGAACATTCACAATAAAAACCATAATAATCCATTGATTCTTTCAAGATTATCCTAAAAATTCAGTTTTGTAGTATGTGAAAAGATGGAAGGCCCCCTCTAGGGGCTCTAACTCAACGTGAAGCATACCAAAGAGCCCTTGTTTATTCTCCTTGTTTAAATCTATTATAGCCTCAGCTAATTTTGTTAAAACCTCTTCAGATCACCTTAAATTATGATGTTATTACATGTGGTATATATATATATATATTTTAGAGACAGAGTCTCACTTTTTCGCCCTTGGTAGAGTGCCATGGCATCACAACTCACAGCAACCTCCAGCTCTTGGGCTTAGGCGATTCTCTTGCCTCAGCCTCCCGAGTAGCTGGGACTACAGGTGCCAGCCACAACACCCAGCTATTTTTTGTTGCAGTTTTCCTGGGGCCGGGTTTGAACCTAGCCCTCTTGGTATATGGGGCTGGCACCTGACCCACTGAGCCACAGGTGCTGCCCAAGTGTAATTCGTGTTGATAATTGAAAATATCCAACATTTTTCTGCTAGTCTTATTAGCTAATTACAAAAGTTTTATTTTCTCTTTATCACATTGCCACCAGCTAGTTAATAAGAGAAATTCTTATTTCCCTTATCTGATTGAAAAGAATCTCATGATACTGTTTCTGTAGTTCAAGAAGTGGTTTTGTCACAACAGATTTTCTGAAAACCACAAATTTAGATAATATACTTTGCTGATGTGTCTTGTTTTAAAAATGTATTAAGAAGATATTATATAAGGCTGGCTATGCAAGTCTGTGTTACAGAATTCAACTTGTCACCAGAAGCCAAATCAGTTGACACTATCAAACTTGTGGGTGTCTTGAGGGCTGGTCAAATTTCTAAAAATGAAATGTAACATACACATTGATTTTTCTATGCTTACGGATTTATTTGCAACTTTGGAATTCTATGGAAGTAAAAAGATCTACTCCATAAAAATTTTGAGATATGAGTAGAGGCCTATATCAAACATTCCTTAGAAGCTAGGAAAATAATTAAGCAGATCACCATGGCTGCTTAAGACTGAAGTTCTTTCTTTGCAAAGACTGCTAAAAGGCCAGAAAGACAAATTGGTGAAAACAAACATAGGAGTAATCGGGTTCTATAGATTCATAGGATACGAGCTAGTGAGGCCAAGACAAATAACTGAGGACATGTACTTCATAAATTCAAACAGGCAAAATTTTTTATGAAATAACCCATTACAGTAGGAACAGATTGGCCACATTAAATAACACAACAGGATTTTTTTTTTCTGGGACAACAGAGGACATGCCAATTTATATTTCATCTGTGACCAACATAATTTGGGGAACAAAACTTAAAGATAGGTCACAGGCCAAAGTGACCTAGTTGTACCCAGCCATCTGGCCATCCCCAGATGAACCGAATCCTCCTTAGGAACTTAGCCTTCAGCTGAACATCCCCAGGTGACTACAGTTGATGCAAAAGCCAGAACCTGCTCAAATTTTTCTCAGATTTATGAAGAAATGGTTGTTGTTTTAAGTTACTAAATGTTGGGTTTGTTAATGCAGCAATAAATAACTAAAAGAATTTTTTTACATGGAAGGCATATTTTCAACCTTATCAATTTTTAGAATAATGAGTTAGTACCCCCAGAGACTTCTAAGGTTATTCAATAATGTTTTTGGTTGTGTCTGGAGTTTCATTAGAAACTAATGGCTTTTTAAAGTATGTGCTGTTTCCAGTCCTTGTAGCCATTACTCTATCAGTGTCACACTGGCTCATCTTAACCCTGTGGAAGACCCTTCAAGCCATCCCTTCTGTCCTTTCAACGTTATTCCAGCCTTCTTGAACAGTGTCCTTGCTTTCTGGCCCAAGAATATTCCTGCACAGACCTGACCTTGCTCCCAAAGCCCACTGAGTCACAGCTGTATAAAGCCATGTAAACAGTACAATCAAGGATGTATACTATTTTTATCTCCCCCAAAACCTCCTTTGTACAACTTTGCAGTCACTACCCTGTCCCTACATCCACCACATTCCTCTATTCTCCACCTCAGCTCCAGGCAACCTTTGATTTACTGTCATTATAGACTAGTTTTATCTTTTCTAGAATTTCATAGAATTATGCAGTAAGTAAAATAAGCGCTGTTTTATAACTGGCTTCCTTTAACAAAATTTAGTTGTCCTTATATGCACAGGTCCATTGAACATTGTTAAGAATGTCTAATATCCTTAACGTTCCTTATTTAAAATATCTATTGGCCTCAAATTCTCTAATCTCTTCTCAGTTTGAAAAAGTCTTATCTCACCTTCATATTTGAAGGATATTTTTGCCGAACATAGAATTCTAGGTCGGGAAGAGGGGCAAGATGGCCAACTGGAAGCAGCTTCCGACAGAGGCTCCTGTCCTAAAGGAAAGATAACCTCCAGAAACTGCCCAATTGAGCTGAAGACTAGGAACCCAGCCAAGAGAGCGAGAGAAAGAGAGAGAGAGAGAAGTGATAACTGCAGGTCACCCCTGAGGCAAGCTGTGACTTCCAGAAACCAAGCTTCAGGCAGGAAAAACTGAACTAAAGTTTTCCGCCATTTTGAACTTCCAGGACTCCCTTGCCCCCTTACCTGACGCACCCAAAGTCTGACTTCTGCTAAAAACTGAGGGAGGAGGACTTGAGCAGCGCCCAAACTCCCTATCTGCCAGACCAGGCGGCCCACCAGGTAAGAGACTCGGGGCCCCACTGAGCCCCTCCCAGTCCCCAGGCCAGGGAAGCGACTGGGACCCCTGCACGGCTCAGATCTGTGCCACACCAGGCCTTGGCCCACCACCTGCAGCAGCCAGGAACTCTGCCTTGACTCCTACGGCCCCACTTGGCACCCTGCCAAGCCTGGGGCCCCCATGAGCAGTGGCCAGGAAGTCTGGGACTCCTGCCTGGCGCCAATCTTTGCGGTGCCCAGCCTTGGCCTGCTGCCCGCTGGGACCCCCGCCCGGCTCAGATCCGTGCTCCAGGCCCTCCACCCACAGCAACCAGGAACTCCACTCCTCTGGGACCCCCACTGGCCCTGATTGGCACTCCACTGGTCCTTGGACAGCCACCAGCAGTGGCCAAAAACTCTGCTGGGACTTCTGCGTGGCCCTGATTGGCAGCGGGCCACGAGCAGCGAAGTCCACCGGGACTCCCTCCTGGCTCCGATCTGTGTCCCTCCCTGCCTCCGCTCTCCCAGCTCCCATCCGTGCCCCAAGCCCCCTGCCCACAGCAGCCAAGAACACCACTCTGCCAGGAATCCTGTGCAGTCCCGATTGGCACCCCACTAGGCCTTGGCCCCTTGCCAGCAGTGGCCAGGAACTCCACGGGGACTCCTGCACAGCCTGATTGGCACTCTGACGGGCCTTGGCCCACCACCAGCAGTGGCCAGGAAGTCTGCTGAGACTCCCGCGGTGCCGATCTGTGCCCTGCCTGTCCTCCGCCTGCCACCCACCAGGACCCCGCCTGGTTCCAATCTGTGTGGCAGGCCTTCCGCCCTCCCTCTGGAGCCCTCCTCCCAGCCAGAGACTGCTGGAGGCATGGGCTCCCTTTGCAAAGGCCTGCTTGATCTGGGTGTGCCACACTCCAGAGCTGCTCCCGCAGCCAGAACTCCCTGGGTGGGGCAGTCCCAGAGGAGCTACACAGGGTCACTCCCTACGAAGATCCAGCAACAACAGATTGATCCTGCTGGGATCTGATC